>OVAN01003324.1:3942-29560 GCA_900406275.1 Anastatica hierochuntica
TCAGCGGAATGCTCGATCCAGTAATTCTTTTGGATATCACGCTCTTCATCTGCTTCACCAGATTTTTTGACAGAAAACAAATCAAATCAACAATAATCGCTTTCAACCACAAAACGAATAAGATCCGACACATATAATCGGAGATCTCACCGTGCACGGCAGCCATTTTGGGAATGGTGTTGGTCGGAAAAATGGAAAGCGAAGAAGACGATTAGTCGAGAGAGAAAGAGAGATCAGTGGCCTTCGACGGCGAGTCTGGATCTAGAGAAAGTCCTTGATCGACGGTTGACGGATCGGCCTCTCTGCTGCATCAATTCACACCGTCGCGAACTCAGAGATGGTTTTGGGGTTTTCGTGGCGGATGAGAGAGTGAGTGATGCTATCTCGCGCCTTCTTTATAGGAAAAAACGGTGGTGTGATCTCGAGTTTTAAGTTTTTTTTTATAGACTGTAAATCGGTAATAAAAACCTTTTGTTGTTTGGTCGGTCAAAATCGGTATATATCAAGGGTAAATTTAGTAAATTTAATTGCTGCCAATCTTTAGTTTATGGTTATAATTTCTTTGACTTTTTGCCATTTACTTTTACTCCCTCCATTTTCTTACTTTATATTTTATGACTTACTTTTTTGTTCTATATTATTAAATAATATTTTCAAATGTCAGTACAAAAATGTTATTGAGTTTTGTGGTTATTTGTATTCTCTTGGGTCTAATTTAAGCTTCCGTCAAACTCACTTTTCTATTATGATATTGTCCGCTTTAAAATTAATTAGTAAAACTCATACAAAATATTTATTGATTTTCTTCCTAAAAAAATCTCATAATAACATTACTTATATATTAGACATTTCCCTACAATATTTCCGATATAAAACATTGGATTGTATCTCAACAATCTTCCCTTCAAACCAAATCAAGGACTACATTCACTTATTTCTTCCTCTTCAACGAATCATCTTGACACCTACTTTCTCTTGGTCGTAATTCTGAATGACTCTTCACCACAAGTTACGAGCGCTCCATGATTGCAAAGTCATTTTAAGAGGTTTTTCCTCTCACTTCGAACATCGCAACTTACACTCAAATTTTCAGGTTCAACGCAACTTACACTCACCTTTTCAGATTCACACTCTTGAATTGAGAGTTCTAATCTACTTGTTGGACCTATTTTAGGTTCAATGTCCAATTTCCTTTCCTTGATATGATATTGTCCGTTTTGGACCCAATTGTCAAAGTATACACAAATATTTTATTAAACTCTTTCCCAAAATACCTCACACTAAATAAAGTTGGAAATTATTTATATATTAGGCATTTCCTAGTAATATTACAGATATGGACCGTTGGTTGTATGGCAACATATTTGATACTTTATCTTGTTTCTTCCAAGATTGGTTCTAAAATATTATTGCAAAGAATAAAATCTTTACTTTTTTGGATAGATCATCTTCTACCTAAAACACATAATTTTACTTACGTATTTCGAAATTTTGTATGGCCTTTGCAATTATGTTTTATATTTGGCCTTTTTTTTTTGTCAACCACACAATAATCAAAAGTTTTCCTTCAATCTTGGTAGCCAAGTTGGAAATACAAAATCTACAAAAATATAATCGCAATTAAAAGGTCCAGATCCGCGAGCCAATCGATCTGCTTGTGTGTTCTATACTTGGTTATTAAACGTAAGAATTTTAAACTAAATAAATAGTGCATAATTTTAAATTTATTTTTTTAGAGGACAAATCTTTTTGTTCCATATGCTAAATACATCACTAAGACGATCGATTTCGTTTACACTACGTTGAAGATTTTTTACGAGTTTGCCTTCATTCATCTGTATAATTTTATTTGTAGTTGTTTCTCATAATTTATCATAAAAATAATAATTCAGACGGTTAAAAATTAACTTTTCAGAACAAAAAACCAACAATTAGTATTAAGCTATAAATAAACACATTACTTTTACGCTAAAAACTTTTGCATAACTATAAATCAATAGAAAATAAGTCAATAAATTTGAATATTTTTAATTAATTTACATTGAATTTTACAATTACAGTAAAATCTTCATAAATTAATAATGTTGAGACTTTGAAAATTTATTAATTTATAAAGATATTAATAATTGATAAATTAATAATATTAATTTATAGAGATTTTTAACATATATCTAATTTTTTATTTAAATAATAATATATTAAGAATTTAAAAATATATATATGTGAAAATAACATATACTAATTTAAAATTGTGATTAAGTACTTTCGGTTCACCAATTAAATAGATGTTAATAAAATATTGGACTACTAATGTAAAATGATACATATTCATAAATTTAAATTTAAGTAACGCTATTTTATTATTATTAATCATGTAAATATTATGTTATGTTATGGTACATTTGTAACTAATTACATTAAATTCATTATAAATTTTAGCTATATATGTATAAGCCTATATGATATATCAATTTATGATATTATTGAGACCATATATTTACAAAATATTTTCGAAAAAAAAATTATTATCTTATCAAAATCTCTCAAATTTTACATAGACTCAATTCGGGACCAAAAAATTATTAATTTATAGAGTATTATTTTATGGAGGTTCTATTGTAGTTAATACCAATAAAAAATGGAAAAAAAAACTAAAAAACCAATCTTTATGGAACAAAAACAAAACTAAGAAAAAAAATCTTTTAATAATGAAGAGAATACCATTTAACTTTTTGATTAACAAGAAGGGAAAAGTTGGGTAAACGAATTATTTTATCACAAAACGTTTTGTTAAATTTCAAATTGAAGTACAAAGATAGCTCAATGCGGCCTTAACTAGAATATCAGTGTGACCATTCAGAGATATAGAAATAAAAGAAAAACAAATTTTTATGAAAGAATCAGAAACATATCGAATATCGGTCAAGACTGAACACAAATCACTATGAGACTCACCCTCGTGGAGAATGTTCGAGGTGTAGATGCGACGTGACTTAATTAGCAAATAAGGATGGTACGTGGGTCGGAGACTTTCGTAAAGTAGAGCGTTATGTTTGACGATGCGTAAAGTTTGAAGATCAAAGTGTTTGAAATGTATACAAGGTATTTTCTCTATCTAGAATAATCTCTCTCTAGAACTCCCTCATTTTCTGTTGAATGAGGTCTCTTATTTATAGGAGGAAAGGTCTTTGAAGATGTCGTTTTCAAGTCACGAGATGGGCCTCGGCATGGTCTAGATCAACGGGATTGATGCTGCGGCTCAGTCTGCCCGTCCGTATTGTCAGTTGTCAGACTGCCCATCTCTTTTGCGAGGCTTTTCGGCAGGTCTTCGATACTTGTCAGACGATGATCTCACTTGTTCGTACCTTCGGTCCGCGTGCTTTCTCGGAGGTCTGTGATGCTCCCGTACCATATTAAATGTAGAAGTCGTACGACCACGACCGAGTCTCGATGGGGCTCGTTTGTTATTGGGCCGCGAGATCATGATCGAGGCGTCGGGCCTGAGATTCTTATCCGGGCTTCGAGTCCAGAGTGGACCTGGCATGTTAGGAGGGGTGCTAAACCCACCTCCAATAGAGAAGGTGGACTAGAACTTGACAATCACTATGAATTTGAATTTTCGTCAACCCTTGTTCCTTGGCCTTTTCAAGAGCCATCAATACTACACACGCTTCAGCTAGCAAAGCTAAGGATACATTGGTTTTGATATCATGAACTTCGTCAATTAACATGTCCGTATTAGAACGGAAAACCGCACCCATACCACATGCGAAAGAATTAGCACGCTATACTGCATCGACAAAATAATTAGTATGAATATCAGACGGGGAATGTCCCAATGGAAATCCTACTGGAGGTCACGATTTGATCTCCCTGGCAAGCATCTATAACCGAGATTCAATCAAATACTTTCAAATGATATCATCTTCAGATGTATAAAGCTTGGGGAATACTTGATTATTTCTTGACTTCCACAGGTACTGACATATCCACGTGAAAAGGCTAACATTATGTAAACCTGATGGTGGTAGGTTGGCAAAACTTTTCGAAGCCAAGAGAAACACAGAGAGAGATGGAGTGGTCAGAAAATGTGGTAGGATAATAGGAGATTTCTCCCAAACTCGTTTCACATAATAATAATTAAACAACACATGATCGACCATCTCCTCTCCATGCACCTACAACAAGCCTCATCTACTTGTATACCACGAGATCAAAGTTGAATCCCAACTGCGAAGGCTCCAGACATGGCACGCCAATGGAAAGATCGGATCTTCGGTTTAGTTGGCGATTTTCATACAAAGTTGATCCAGTCAAAATCATCAAGTAATCCCCTTGTTAGACTCGAGATTGCAAGGTCATATCCTGATTTGGAAGTGTATATACCTTTTTTGTTGAACAACCAAACCAGCATATCAAAAGAGCAAGATGGACTTAGTGGCATGCGACGAAGGTAATCTATGGCGTGGGGTATATGACGAGAGACTAGAGACCAGTTCCATGAATCCACGACATGGCCAATAAGGTCTGAAACTAGTAGACTTGAATCTACGGTAGGCATTGAACCGATAGATCTCTAAGGTAGATCGAATGAAAGCCATAGATCATGCCAAACCTAAATTGATCATCCATCTCCGATTAACCAGCCAAGCCCTTGTTGAAGTAAATCTCAGCCACTCAAGATCCCTTGCCAGCCATGGGAAGAAGGAGAAGATACCTTGGTGTCCAAGACATGTTGTGAATGACAATACTTCCCGAGAAGAACATGTGAAACTAAGACGGTAGAACAGTGCAAGAATCGCCAGCCTATCTTTGCCAGAAGGGTTGTGTTATGAGCTTCTACCAATCTGAAACCAAGCCCACCAACCTCCTTTGAAACCGTCATTCAATCCCGAGAGACCCAACACATATTTTTCTTTTCCATTTTTTTATTCCACCAGAAACGAGTAAGTACGAATTGAATTCACTTACACAACAAAATGGGAAGTTTGAAATACGTCATCGCATAAGTAGAAATTGCCAAGAGAACATACTTTATCATGACCTCTTTTCCATTTGCTGGCAAGAAACGAGAAGACCAACTCAAAGCTTTTTGTCTAATACGGTCCACAATACCAGTAAAAATTTATAGTTAATTTTTTTCCTTTTGTTTGTATATGGGCTTTAAAATTTTTAAACGAGCTTTAAGCATTATTTTTATATGGATCGATCCTGGATAAGATTCATTATATAACAAAATGGGCATGGCTTTTAAAATAAATTACTACAAGGGTAAAATTTGAAGAGAAATATTCTATCGGAGATGTAACAAAAAAAAAGAAATACTTCCTCCTCATAATATAAGATGTTTTAGAGTTTTTATTTTGTTTCAAAATATAAAATGTTCTCATATTTATACGTAAATATTAAATATATTGATTATCTTTTGAATCATCATATTATATAATTTTTTTTATAATTGGTTGAATTAATTTTCTTTAAGCATTAGATGATACTTTTTATGATAGAATTGCGTTTTTTTTTTAAAATTTTTGTGCTTTTACTTTAAACATCTTATATTATGGAAGAGAGAAAGTAGTGTTTTTGGTAAAAATAATTGAGTGTGACTCGGGGAGTTAGTGGAGGGGAATCTAGATCGTTCATTGGGAGAGCCGAAATTGGTCCCTTGGGATCTTCGAAAAATAAAAAAATGAAATATAGTGCAGTGCAGATGTTTTCCCCTCAAATAAAAAGTAGACCCTTTCAATTTCTTTTTTTAAAAAAGATAAAACTCAAATCTGTTAAAAAACTAAACCCTTTCGATTTTGTCACGGTCATTATTTGAAATTCATGTTATAATGTCCTCGTGACACCTTTGAATTAAAGAAAAATATGTTCACGTGCTTTGTCATTTTATAACCGGTAGTGCATCGCTCTTTTTATATAGTTCTCCTCACCTACTATCGCTTTTGGCTTTTTTTTTTTTTTTTTCATAACCGTGGGTGATTCTAAAAGCTTTCTAGGTCTAAGGACTAATCTCACGAGGCCTGCGGCACTCCAAGTATTCTTACCATTTGAGGCAATACGGGTGGCCAAGGCGACTCGAATCCAGCTCCACGAACTCCTTTCGGAGCCTCTTCACCACTGGACCAAGACGACTTGGTTCGCTTTTGGCTTTTTTCTCATTGGATTTCTTTTTATTATTATCCAAAATCTTTAGATCTGAAATCTGGGTTTTAAAAACATTAAAACTCCCTCTCAATACATATTTCTATATTTCGAATATTTTTGTTTGTTTCTTATTGTTTATAGATTTAACCATGATTTAAAGTGAATCTTCTATATATCTTATTAAAAAAAAAGTATATAACCATTTTTCTGTGTGATTTTTTAAATTGTCTTATTAAATCTATCTAATGTATTTAATAAATCTAAAGAAATAAAATTGATTATAACTGCTCTTCACAAATAAAAAGATTCTCGAAGACATTAAAAAATATTATTATAAAGATATAGTCTTTAAAATTAATTTATATAAACTATAAAAATTTAAATTTAATCATATGTGTTTTTAAATAAAGAAATATTTTCAATGGATTTTGTTTTACAATATTTCGGGTATTGGTTATTATCCAGACCGAACCCGAACATATAGAGATACCCAAAAACAGAAAACCCCAAACATAAACTCAAACCCGAAATTCGAAATAACTGAAAATCTAAAAATTTTGAACCTAGACCCGAACACGAAACCCGAAAGAACTGAACATCTCGAACTCGATACTCGAAAAATCTAAACATGATCATTCATAAATTGAGTACATAAAAATTAAAAAAACACATGGACAGTCGCGCAAATCAAATTCTAGTTATTGTTTAAAAAGAAAATTACGTAAATTGTGTTTCATGCACCCTTAAAATGCATAAATTTCCCATGTCAATCGTTTAGAAAAAGAGCTACCGATGCCAATGTGAATAGAACAGTGCTGATTTTTTGAACTTTTACTATAATGTTAATCAACTATGTTAATGATTATGGGTGAGATTGACTCAACTATATAGTTTGTGTTTGATTTACTATGTCTATGTGGATAGCTTGGCTTATTTGGAGAGCTCGGAATGAGCTAGTGTTTTCAAATAAAGTCACGTCTCCATCAGCTCTGATCAGCTCAGCGATCTCCGAAGCACGACAATGACAGAAGGCTCAACGACTCAAGGCCAAGCCTTGTGCTCCTTCACGGGCTGTGGTGCCAGAAGTTGGCCGTGGGCCAAAGTGTTTCGTTGACACTGCCTGGAATTCTACAACACATTTTTGAGGTGCATGTCGGATATTATGTTCTGATCCGGATGTTATTATTGGAGAATTTTTGGACTTCATCTCGTGTATGTATTTCCTCTCCTTTAATGACTGAGGTTTGGACCATGTTAATGGCTGTGAGAAAGACAAGATTTCAAGGGTTCCAAGAGCTTCATGTTTTCTCGGATTTCCAAATCCTTGTGAATCTCCTTCGGGATGATCTTAATGGCAATTCAATATATGCTTATCTTGATGATCTCCGAACCACGGCGCTGGATTTTCGTAGTATCTCTTTTCATTTTATCTCTCGTTCTTTGAATAATTTGACTGATTCTTTAGCCAAGCATGCTCTTTTGATGTATGATACTTCGTCTCTTGAAGTCTAATAAAGATTTTCGCTTTATGACGAAAAAAAGAGAACCAAAGTAGAGATTAATTATGTAAAACATTAAATTTGAATTTGAAATGGAAAAACTTCAACCCTACTTTTTCAATCTCAGGATGATGTACTCTTTAATTGTTGTACCACCATGAATATATTCATCTACCATCAATTTTTGTTGTTGTGAGATTGTTTGTATTCATGCAAGAAAATCAAGAAATAGGGATTAAAAAGAGTTTGGGAGCTAGGATCTAAGCATTATCATGCATACACATTTACCAATTAATTAAAAAAACTTAAGATTTTCCTCACCTGACCCTTGGATTCTGCAAGAAAAAAAATCGGTATAGTAAGGACAGGCGTCTGAACGACTAAAATATTTGTTCTATTAAAATATAATCATTAGAAAAATCTATTGAACAAGAGTTAGACCAATTCATTAATAATTTATATATCCAATTAATATTTTCCTTAATCAATCAAAAATTAAAATTTTAAAATTATCAATACAAAATATTCTTTTGTTAAACGATAGTCATCCTTTTGCTAACATACACATATTATAACATAATCCTATTATAACACACTACTCCGTTTATAAAAGAGTGAATGAAAATTAAATATCCACCTTATTATAACATACCCATATTATAAAGTTGGGATTCTGTTCGGACTTTTCGGGTTTGAATCGAGTTTTATAAAACTATTAAAATCTGGTTAGATCCGATACATTTTTCGGATTCGGGTTCAGGTTTTATTTGGTTTTTCTAATTTTTTTTAGATATTTCGGGTTTTCGTGTTTGGGTTCAATCCGAGATTTTTTTATTTTTCGGGTGTTTTGAAATTCAGGTTCAGAGTATTCATATTAATAAAAACAAATATGTATAGGAGTATAAGGGTAGGAATGTAAATATGTGTGAGCAAAAGTTTGGGGCGTCCATATATTATTAAGGATTCGGTTCGGTAAAATCCAAAACCCGAAATATTTGAACATGGAACCCGGTCGAATATTTTCACATGTTTTTCAGGTTGGGTTTCAGGTTTTTCAAGTCGGATTTGGTTCAGGTTTTTGGATTCATTTTTTTTGCCCAAACTAATGTGTAACATAGGAAAATATTTGGTCAATTATTTCAGGCTCCGGTTCGGTGTGTATAATCTAAATATATTGTTAAGGTTCTAGATGGCTCTAGAACCGAACCGGCTTAACCGACTTGTGTATATATGCTAAGTATATTTGTTATGTAGATAAGTTAGAAGGAAGATACGATTAGGTTTGTTGAGATAGAGTTTGGTTATGTATATATGTAACGTGATGTTGAAGTTGACGATGATAAGAACTTTTCAGAGAACTCTCTTTGCTTTCATGGTATCAGAGCCTTGAAACAAGATCTGTGAAGTCGTAGCAAAAGAGAGAAGTGTGTAGAAGCATAAGTTATGCTACCGGGAAAGAAAGAGATCATGAGTTCGCCTAGTGTTGTGGTTGATGGAATGATGTCGCCGTATTATCTCGCTCCCTCTGATAACCCAGGTACTCTGATTTCTCCTGTCGTATTGAATAGTGAGAACTATGCCGAGTGGGCATCTGAACTCGAAAACGCTCTACGTGCTAAGCGTAAAATTGGGTTCATTAATGGAAGTTTGAAGATTCCTTCTGAAGAAGATAATCCGGTGGAAACAGAGATGTGGAGAACCGCAAATTCGATGATTGTGAGTTAGATTAGAGCGTCAATCTCTCCTGCCATTCGTTCAACAGTTCCTTTCACACCAGATGCATTTCGGATGTGGACTGAACTGAAGAAGAGATACTCTTTTAGCAACTCTGTTCGTGTGCATCAACTAAAAGCAGAGCTAGCAGCTTGTAAACAGGAGGGTTTGAGTGTTGTAGAATATTTTGGAAGGCTTTCTCAAAAATGGGAAGAGTTACTGAACTGTAAACCCTTCCCAGTGTATACGTGTGCAGCTTCAGAGCAATACGCAAAGGAGTATGAAGAGGAGAAAGTTCACCAATTTATTCTCGGGTTAGATGAAGCACGGTTCGGTAATGTATGTACAACCATTATCGGTCTTGAGCTACTTCCTGACCTCAAATCAATGTATCAAAGAGTTATTCGGGAAGAGAAGAGAATTGGAGCTTCACGGCTTGCACCAAAGGAAGCTCCAGTGGGATTTTTGTCAAAGTCGGAGCATCGTGGATAAGAAGAGGCCACGATGAATGGACTGATGGTAGCAGTGGCTCGCAGCAGAGGGTCTGTGACTTGTAACAACTATGGAAGGTCCGGTCATGAGAAGAAGGAGTGTTGGCAGATCATTGGCTTTCCAGAATGGTTTACGGAGAGGAACCAAAATGGAGCAAGAGGAGGACGCGGAAGAGGAAGAGGTAGAGTTAACCAACCATGTTTGAATTCAGTGCAGGCTAGAGTTACACTAACAACAGCGTCCAATGCAGTGTCTAATGCAACCTCTAGCATCCAAGGTCCAAGTCTGCCACATCTAACTCCAGAGCAATGGGCGTCGTTAGCTTCATTGCTTGACAAACAAAAGCCTACTCCAATTCTAGACAAATTGAATGGTATGGTACAAACAGGTGAAGTCATACTTGATACCGGTGCTTCGCATCACATGACAGGGGATTTGACACTTCTTGTGGGTGTTGAGTCAATGATACCTTGTCCTGTGAGCTTTGCATATGGAAGTCAAATTATGGCTACAAAGTGTGGTAGTTTGCGTTTGTCAGTAAAGATGGTGTTGGAGAATGTTCTTTATGTGCCAAATTTGAATTGTACCTTATTGTCTGTGGCCAAGTTGTTGAAACAAACCGGATGCTTTGCTGTTTTAACGGATACTTTGTGTGTTTTACAGGACCGTTTTACGAAGACTCTAATTGGAGTCGGTGAAGTCAAAGATGGTGTTTATGTTTATCGGGATGTCTTGATGAAGAGAGGTTTTCGAAGAAAGGCTGCAGAAGATCACTCGCTGTGGCACCGTCGTCTAGGACATCCGGCTTATGGTGTTTTGAGTTTTTTACCGTTTATTTCTGGTGCTAAAGATGTTTCAAATAAATTTGGGGGTTGTGAGACTTGTTTTCAATCCAAACAGACAAGAGAAGTTTTCTCGGATAGTATGAATAAAATTTTAGCTCCATTTGACTTAATACATGTTGATTTATGGGGTCCTTATAGAATACAATCTTCGTGTGATGCGGCTTACTTTCTGACAATTGTAGATGACTTCTCGAGGGCTGTTTGGATCCATCTTCTTCTCGAGAAAGGGGAGGTTAAGACTGTACTGCCAAATTTTGTGACACTTATACATAGGCAGTTTGAGAAAAGAGTAAAGGCGATTCGAAGTGACAATGGTCAAGAGTTTATGGGATTATCGACTTACTTTACTACCAATGGGATCTAACACCAAACATCGTGTGTAGCAACTCCCCAACAAAACGGTAGAGTAGAAAGGAAGCACTGTCACATCTTGAATGTCTCGAGATCTTTATTGTTTCAAGCGAATCTTCCGGTGAAGATTTGGGGGGAGAGTGTTTTGGCGGCAGCTCATTTAATTAACAGTACTCCCACAAAGTTACTTAATGGCAAAAAAACCTTATGAATGCTTGTATGGTAAGTCTCCTCTCCATCGTACGACGAGATCAAGACATTTGGTTGTCTGTGTTTTGTTCACCGGGAAAGAAGAGACAAGGAAAAGTTTGGAATGAGGAGCAAACGCTGTATATTTTTCGGATATCCATATGGAAAAAAGGGATGGAAGGTATATGATTTGGAGAGTGATGAGTTTTTGGTTTCACGTGATGTTGTATTCGAAGAATCTGTTTTTCCTTATGGAGTGCAGAACAAGGAATTAAACAAACCTGAGGAGAATCTGATTGGTCCTGGTAGTTTCGGTGATGATGTTCACGAATCTCTGCTTCTCGAAAACAGGGGGAGTCATGAACATAGCAATGAAGAGGTTTCAGCTGAGAAAGGTTATCGTGTCAACGAGGTGGATAGTGCTGCTGTCGAGAAGAGTGATGATCGAAACAGAGAAGAAATGGCCGAGAAGAATGTAGAATATAGCGGAGAAGAAGATGAGAGTACGGGAGAAGCTGTACATGAAGAGATACCAGAGCAGTTAGGTCGTGGAAATCGAAGATCGATTCCGTCGGTAAAGCTACGTGATTATGTAGTTTACAACGCTCAGAGCTCGCTTGATAAACATAACATCATCTTTGCTTCTAACGACATACAACCAGAGCCTTCATTCTCGGTCTCAGGTAAACAACAAATCTTGTATCCTATCACTGATTATGTATCTGATGAGCTTTTTTCAGAGAGACACAAGATGTTTTTGGCAGCGGTTAGTGCAAATGTTGAACCGCGAAACTATGCCGAAGCATTTGAAGATGAAAGATGGAGGAATGCAGTGAAAGGAGAGGTTGATGTACTTGAACTCAATCATACTTGGGACTTAGAAAGCTTGCCGCCGGGGAAGAAAGCGATTGGTAGTAAATGGGTGTTTACTATCAAGTATAACACAGATAGTACAGTGGAGAGATACAAGGCTAGATTGGTATGCCTTGGGAATCACCAAGTGGAAGGAGAAGATTATGAAGAAACTTTCGCTCCCGTGGCCAAAATGTCGAATGTTAGAACTCTTTTAGAAGTGGCGGTGGCAAAGAAATGGGAAGTGCACCAGATGGACGTGCATAACACATTCTTGCACGGGGATCTTGAAGAAGAAGTATATATGAAAGTGACTCCGGGATTTCGTACGGATGATCCAACAAAAGTATGTAGACTACGCAAATCGCTATATGGGTTAAAGCAAGCGCCGCGACGTTGGTTCGAGAAGTTGACTAAGGTACTAAAAGGATATGGTTTTGTAAAATCATATCAAGATTATTCTTTGTTTAGCTATAACAAAGATGGCAAGATTATACAAGTGCTCATATATGTCAATGACTTGATAGTTGCAGGAAATGATTTGGAGTTGTTTTCGAAGTTTAAGAGATACTTAAGCAATTGTTTCCACATGAAAGATCTAGGTAAAGCTAAGTATTTTTTGGGTATAGAGATCGCAAGGGGACCGCTGGGAATGTACTTATCGCAAAGAAAATATGCCTTGGACATTGTTAATGAAGTGGGAATAATGTTGGGCAGTAGACCAGCCTCTACACCTATGGAGATCAACCACAAGCTGCTAGGTGATGAGGGACCGTTGTTTGCAGATCCAGTACGCTTCAGAAGGATCATCGGAAGGCTGGTGTATTTGACCATAACCAGGCCAGATTTGTGCTATTCAGTACACATACTTTCTCAGGTAATGCATCAGCCTAGAGAAGCTCATTGGGATGCCGCAATGAGAGTTATAAGATACATGAAAGGGACACGGGGACAAGGCGTGATGTTGAGATCGGACAGTGACCTACATATTCGAGCCTTTTGTGACTCAGATTGGGCGTCGTGTCCACTTACACGACGTTCGTTATCGGTTTATGTAGTGATGTTCGGGAACTCTCCTGTGGCGTGGAAGACAAAGAAGCAGGATACTGTGTCACACTTGTCTGCGGAAGCCGAGTGTCGATCAATGGCAGCGGCTTTACGCGAACTGAAATGGCTAAAGAGGTTGCTTGCGGATATGGGTGCTGAACATAAGGAACCGATGAATTTGTTTTGTGATAGTAAGTATGCCATATATATTGTTGTGAACCCGGTGTTTCATGAGAGAACGAAGCATATAGAGTTGGATTGTCATAGTGTTCGAGATGCGGTACAAGATAAGTTGATAGTTACACGTCATGTACGTACGAATGAACAGATTGCTGATGTGATGACAAAGGCATTAGGGAAAACGGTGTTTAACTATCTCTTGTCCAAGTTAGGAGTGTGTAATCTACACGCTCCCACTTGAGGGGGAGTGTTAAGGTTCTAGATGGCTCTAGAACCAAACCGGCTTAACCGACTTGTGTATATATGCTAAGTATATTTGTTATTTAGATAAGTTAGAAGGAAGATACGGTTAGGTTCGTTGAGATAGAGTTTAGTTATGTATATATGTAACGTGATGTTGAAGATGACGATGATAAGAACTTTTCAGAGAACTCTCTTGGCTTTCATATATCTGCGTATAGCATGGATTTAACTCTAATTAGCTTGAAGATTTACTCAGTAGATCAAAACATTCGCAAGGATGTTACTTTAGTGGATTCTCATGGTCGATTGAACTTTATTTTACCCTTGTATAAAAAATAAAACTAAGTATTTTATTATACCACCGAAAAATTAATCATTTTATTATAGTGCAAAAACATTTGGCCTTTTCTGTAAAAAAATTATTTTTTAACCCTAATTAGTTGCACACTTCACAACCCTGGTAACCTTTCCTGCCCATAGGCAGCGTTGTTAACCAAATAATCAAATATCCTCTCTATTCCATTTTATAAGTTTTTCTAAATTTTTGATTTTGTTCCATTTTATAAGTTTTCTTCAAATATCTAAGTTAATCTTTAGTTTATTTATTCAAATAATAACAAAAATGATTTTTATTGGTTGAATGATTATTGTTTAGATATAAATAATTTTTTAATGCAATAAGACAAGATTTTTAAATTTCTCATTTTATCTCAAAAGACCTTTATAATGGAACAGAGGAAGTACTAGATTACGACTGAGTGTGGCTCAAATGTAATTAAAAATTGTTTTATTCATTATATGTATTAGTGAGAGATTTCAAACTAAAACTTCAACAAAAATTTGAAAGTAGTATACTTTTGACATTTAAAACATTTTATAGTAGTTAAATGAAAATTTTGAAAACTAGTTTACTAAATCCAAAACAAATATGCTACCATACCACCAATAATAAGATTATTTTTATTTATTATTAATTTTACGAATTATAGATATATGAATATATAAATATAGTGTGAGACCCTAGTTTATAGAGAAATAATGGTATATAAAAAGAGTTTGAAATGATTGATTTAGCTATCTATGTCATCAAAGATATTTATCTTTTCCATTGCTTGTCCTGAAAGAACTTCACAATTAAGTGCGCTTCTATTGAAGTAATATTAAGATGGGTGACTTTCCAGGATGTAATTCCCATAATCATGCGAGTGAGAACAAAACAAGGGAAAAAATTGTGAAGTGATTTTCAGACCGTTGGACATGATTGGTCCGCGAGCCAGAGAAAGGTGTCGGGCCACAAGGGAGGAAAGGACAAGGTGTTACAATTTGGTATCAGAGCTGAATCTCGATGATTATGGAGTCAGGGATTGACACCATCAGGGTTAACAGTCTTGGTGCGACACGAGGGTGTTTGATATTCATGTATATTGTATAGTTTTTGCATTAGGTTATGTTACATTTTCTCATCGTTCTAAGTCATTCTAGATTGTTTTAGGATAGCTTGTGAGTCATACGTCATTAGGATCATTTAGGTGTCTTAGGATTGCATTTTGTTCATGTTTCCTTCTTCTCTACTTTATTTCAGGTTACTTGGATCAATTAGGACAAAAGGAACCCCCAAGAACGAGTCCCAGAAGCTTAGAAGTTAAAACAAACAAGCTCCAGCCCTCCGGCATAAGAAACTGGCGACCCACGCCCCATGCATGGACCGCAAGCCACCTCCAGCAAGTCTTGGCGACCCACACACCCTTCCTAGCGACCTGCGCCTCCCTCTTAGGTCGCCAACCTAGCCCTACACCTTGGCGACTCGCACCTCCCTGCATGGACCGCCATCCACTACCAGCCTCGACGGACAAGTCTTGGCGACCCACACAAAATTTTGTGGTGTGACATACGCCTCCTTGCCCAGCCCGACAGATGCCCACAACAAGTCTTGGCGAGCTACACATCGAACCCTACGACCCACGCTTCATGTCTCAGACCGCCGACCGCCTGAAATCACCAAAACAACTCAAAATCCGACCCGATTTGTCCCGGGTCGATCCAATCTGAATTATTTTGCTATAAATACAATTCTAAACACTTGCTAAACCTATTTTTGATTTTCTTTTTGCCTCTTTTGTGTAAGATCACAACCATTTGTGAATCTTGACATGTCTTTTCAAAGTTTGGATATTTAACTTCATTTTCTTCTTATCTAATCATATTTGATCTTTGTACTTTTGTTTATGCTTGTTTTAAGACCATGATTAGTGAGTAGTCTCATTTGTGATTTGTGGGTTAGATAGATTAGGCTAGATCTAGATGCTTGTTAAGATGCTAAGGGTTTGAAACTTGTTGATTTACATGATTAAGAGGTGCTTAATACTTGATTAGACTTGACCACTCAAAATCAATACCTTAGGGTTTTCACGCCCGGAAGGTGTTTGATGAAATATCCAAGAGACTCTTATGATTGCTTCACATGCTTAGCCTATGGGAATAGTTGTTTAAGGTGTTTAGTAGACTAATAGAGTTGTCTTTAACGATTGATGAGTGCTATATCACTATCAGGAGATTGAATTGTTTTAGGATTTATCAAATGGACTAGGATCATGGAAATGGACTAGTTGACTTCTTGTCTTGTCTTTGAATGTTAATTTATTACTTAGTCCTTGCATCTTGATTGCATTTATTCTACCTAATCACATTACCTAGCTCATGAATCGCATGCTTCAATTCTTGAATCTAATTCTCATTTCTGTGTTTCTTGTTTTTGTCTTGAGTTTGCTTTCTTTGATTAAATTTGCTAGTGTAGTATTGATTGGAAACAAATTGAAACCTTTGGTTAGTCTAGCTTAAACATAGGAACTTATGGATTAAATCTGTTGATTTGTGCTCCTTGTGAATTCGATATCCAAAGTACTATAATGTCTAACCATAATCTTGTGGTTTAGAGATTTAAGCCTTTAATCAAACTTGAATTATTATCAAGTTTTGGCGCCGTTGTCGGGGAGCAACATTATTAGCTATTTAGTTTTAGTTTCCTTATTGAGACTAGACATTTTATCTTTTGTTAAGTTACTAAATCTTGTTTTAGTGTTTCTTTTTTTCTTATAGGTGTGTGAACTTGTGAAGTTGCGATCTAACAAAGTTAACTCCGCAAGTAGAAGACATCCAACGTTTGGAAAAATAGAATACAAGAGCAAGGGGGGAAAGAGAAAGGCTTGAGCACTTATAACGTTTAGGTATCGAGAACTATCAACATCCTCCACAACCTTTTGTCAATGACCAAGGGATTAATGATGGGATTAGTGCTCATCATCAAGGCCAACACCTACCCAATCCAAGGAGGAATAGCGTTTTTGATGAACCAAACGCAAGGAGAGGTAGAATGAGTATTCAACCACCATCGGTTCAACCCAAAAACTTCGAGATCAAGCTTAGTTTGATCAACATGGTGTAAAACTCAAGGTTCAATGGGATTCTCGCGTAGATCCACTTGATCACCTTGCCATATTCGATGGATTATGCAGAGCCGTGAAGATCAATGGGGTCTTGAAAAAAGCAATCAAGATGATTTCGTTCCCATTTTCGCTTGGAGATTTCACGGCTCAATGGGAAAAGAACATACCTTTGGAATTAGTATCCTCTTGGGCACAAGTAGAGAAGGAATCCATGAACAAGTTCTTCCCAAAGCAAAAGATCGCCAAATTCTGTAACGACATCACAAGTTTCAAGCAAGGAATCAACGAGTAATTTTATGAAGTGTGAGGAAAAGGTTAAAGTCCTAAACTAGAGCTTGCCCTCACCATGGAGTAGCTAAAGATGCTCTATTAGGAATCTTCCACCGAGGAGTGTTAAAGAAGTATCAAAACTCCTTAGAAATGGCTAGTAGGGGAAGCTTCAAAAATCTTAGTGCTGAGGAAGGTGAAACTTTGATAGAAAACCTCGCCCAAAGTGATCAAAGCTACAAGAGCGACTGTGATAGAACTTACCGGGAAGACTCAAGCTTCAAAGAGCTTAATGACAAGATTGATATGCTAACGAGGTTTAATCAAAGGTCAATGAATATTGTGGAACAAGTGAAAGGTAGTAAAGGTCAAGGTAATGGCAAAGATCAAGGAGGTCTAGAGGACATATTCTACATCCAAGGAGGATACTATCCTAGATCCTATAATCCCGTTTTCAAGTCATGGAATAACAATCTCTCTTACCGGGATCCTAATGTTTATAACCCTCAACACCAAAACTACCCAGCCCCAAAGGAACAACAACAAGGTCAAATGGAAAGCAACTTCCCACCCAAAGGACTATTCAAGCTCTTAACCAACCCGTCAAGCTCATCTACACAACAACCTCAAGAAGATGAGACCAAGATGCTTGTTAAGAAAATTTTGGAAGGACAAAGAAGAGCGAATGCAAACATTGATGATGGATTGAGTGACGTAAATGCTAAGCTTTAGAACTTTTCGGCACATGTGAAGACCTTGGATATCCAAATGGCCCAAGTGGCATCTACTTCTAAAAATTATGGCAAAGACATCTTACCAGGTAAAACCGAGACCAATCCAAAAGATTATTGTAATGTTATCCTACTATAACAAGAAGAAGAAGCTCTAGCAAAGGAGGATGAAGAGTTTTTATATGAAATTGATGTACTTCTTAGATGTAGAATGAATGAGCCTTTTGAAAAAGCTCAAAACATGGGAGAAGTGATGGGTCCAACCATGAATCAAATGGAAGAGCTAGTCACGATTAAGAAGCTTGTTGAAGATCAAGTTGAATGTTTGATTGTAACGAATGAGCCTCCATTGAAAGGAAAAGCACAAGAAGAAGAATCTTTAAGTCTTGAAGACAACTCGTATGCTAAGTTGTATTTTCCTCCTCTCGTTTACACAAAAGCTCAAAAGAAGTTGTTTTCAAAGGTCAAGAATGAAATGATCGACGTTGGTATTAAATTTCCAAAGGATGAAGAGTTAACAAGGATTATGGGTCATATTCAATTCATCAAAGGCGTACTCTGTAACAAAGAAGCGGTTGAAGAGATCATGAGGGTATATGAAGAACCCAAGTATAATATGGAGCACAAGGTGTTTGCTAAATGAAGAACTCCAAAAAATTCATGGTCCCTTGCGTCCTTGAAGAATTGTATGAAAAAAGGCATTGGTAGATACGGGAGCAAGTGTTAATGTCATCTCCTATGATTTAGTTGAGAAATATGATATCAAAGGGATGAAGACTAACACTCCACCTATATCTCTTGGAGATTCATCATCAAAAAAACCTTGGGGGATTTTAGAAGCCTATCCAATCAAGATAGGGAATTGCACTATCCATGCCGACTTTGTGGTTATGAAGATGAGGCTTACAAATCGTTTTCATGTACTTTTGGAACCTCTTTCCTTGAGATTGTCGAAGCTATTATTGATTCCAAAGACAAATGGGTATTCTTAACAATGTGGATCCAAGGAAGTACTACCCCATGATGGGCTCTAGTGTTGCTTATTGTGGGATAATCGTTCCATGGAAAGAAGAGATCATCCATGACTTCAAAAGAAAAGTTTATGCCGATGTTAGAATGGATTAAGCGTCTAAGTGGTTTGATGGAAGTGACGATGGTGAAGATGACGCAAATGGGCATGCTAAAGAATATAAGTAGTCCCTCGATGAAGGTGAAAAAAACTAATCAAGGTGGTTGATCTAAATGAAAATTTTGATATGTTTTTTTTGAAATGAAGAAGGTTTTAAAGAAGCTTTGCTTAATGTGGTGAAGAAGCCAAAAAAGCATAGAGCAAAGAAATGTATAAAGGTAATGCGTAAGCCATGGTTCAAAATGAAGATTGCTTGGATGGAGAAAGTTTTGATTACTTGTTCTCCAACCGAGAAATTGAAGCTAAGATTGAGAAATCACCTATTTGGAATCATGATGCTCCAATGATGACTTTTATTCCGGTTTACTACAAGGATGGAGTTGTTGAGTACAAGATCGAGTGTAAAGGCTTCTCTAAACCTTTTACAAGAGTTACGAGTGTGATCCCGAATAAGAAGATGAAACAATAGCCTAAAGTTCATGCTCGTGGACAAAGGAGCTAAGAGCCTCAGTGGTTCTCATTCCACCACCTATTAGTTCACTAAAAAGACAATGTCAAGCTTAGAGACATTAAAAAAGCGCACTTGGGAGGCAATTCCATGAGTATCCTTTGTAAATACAAGTTTTAATCGCTTTTCATTTATTTCTTCAATTGGATAAAGTTGGCTAAGTTTGGTTGTTGATTTGTTTTGATAGCTCTTGGATTGTACTGCTAAGTCTAAAGCTATCTAGTTGATTCATAGGTTCCACTTAGAGTCACTTAGGGCCTCTTGAAAACAATGATAAAACTCTTTGGAAGAGAAGAAAATTTTGAGAATGCATGATAGTTTAGATTGATTTGTGAGCTAATTAAATTGTAATGATGAGTTTGATTGTCCCATAAGTCTAAGGTTGATGTATTGAGTGACTTTAATTCAAGATAAGCATGAAGGTGCCTTGTTTATATACTTGGTAGCTTAGTTGTTTGCTTGGGAGCATTTAAATGGTATATGAGCTAATTTGTGGTATTTTCTTATTGTAAGTATCAACTCTCATTCCAATGGTTCGAAAGTAACCCGTCTCCTTCACTTCACTCAATGGACTCCACCGGTTCTCTTAATTTTTGATCCAAAGTGCCTTTCCTCTATCCACTGTATATACCGTTTTCTTTTTACTTTGTTGTGGTTTGGTCTCTTTCGCCGAATTTATTCCATCACCGAGACGGTGATAAGTAATTCGAGGGGGAGAGGACTTAGTTGCTAATATTTTTTGTTTTGTTTTGATATTTCACCTTTGAATCTCATATAGTTGCATTGTGAATAGTTAAGGCATACAAAAACCAAAAAAAAATCGAAAGTTTTTGAAACATTTGAAAAAAACATGTAGTTGCATTTTTCATACTCATATCTTTAGGATAGAGTCTTAAGAATTTAGGATGCATATGCATGAGGACTATGATTAAATCATCACGTAATTGGAGCATGCTTAGGAGTTGAAATGAAACCCTTGCTGGAAGTATCATATTGTTTGAGCCAAACCGAAAAAATGAAAAATCCATGCTTGGAACTCTCAGCTTACTTGTTTGCGTTTGAATTGAAGCTTGCTTGATTTGATTTCAATCCTATTGAACTTAAACTTGAATGAATTTTGAAATTAATCTAGTTTATGGACTTCAAATGCATTAACCATGGATAAACACATTGATACTTGCTTATCCCTTTTTACCACTCTTAATCAATCCAAGTAGTCATTCTCATTTTAAGAATGGTTCCTCACCCTTAACCCAAGCTTTTTTTCAAACCCTCATTGTTCTTAAATGAGTGAGGTCTCTTTTTGTGCTTTCATATGTAAAATCTCGTTAGTATTGAGACGACAAAGAGGATCCTTCTTAGAATTAGTCTCGCTTTAAGACTAGTATAGATAGCATGGGAATCAATTCGAGTGTATTTATTTGATGATGACAAGTTTGGGAGTGAAAGAAATTGTCAAAAGGATCGATGAGGTAATCCATAAGAAATAAAAAGGACTAAAGAGGTAGAACTCTAAGGGTAGAAGAATCATAAAAAGAACAAAAAGAAAGTTAGCTCTAAGTTTGTAATAAAAAGAAAACAAGATCCTAAGCTAAAAAAGAGAAGTATTCAAGAGTCTAACAGACTAGGATAAAGAGGATCAGTCAAAAGAAATAAAAAGATTTAAAGAGTTTTACCAATAAGAAAAAAAGAAACCCTTAGAGTTTATTACCAAGAGAGCTAAAAAGAAGTTGATCATTACCAAGATTGGTGTATTTTTGAATGATTAAGTCAAGAATAATAAGGGTAGAATTAGGGACTCAACTTGGGAATGAAAATGATTTAGAGAAGACAAGTCTGTGTACGCGCCAATTGCTCTAGTCTCCCTCGATTTTACTACTTGAAAAGCATTATTTTGTTGAGAGAAACCACGTAAAACACTTAAACAAGCCTTTGAAAAGTGATCAAAAGTCTTTTTCTTCCTAGACAAATGATATTTGATTTCTTGTCCATAAGCGAGATTCCACATGAAACCATTAATGAATGTTAAAGGGTTGTTTGATAAGATTTCTTGTGACGATTTAGGCATTGACTAACTAGCATGACTTGTGATGAGTATGATGAAGTATGAGAGAGTAGGCTTGATTTTTGCTATATGCTACTTCTTCCTAAGGATCTCATTTCAACTACCTTTACATTTCCTTGTGACTATGATTCCTCACCTTCAAACTTTTTTCCCGAGCAATAATTCTTGTTCATTTTCTTGAGGACAAGCAATAATCAAGTTTGGGGGGTTGATATTTGCGTATATTGTATAGTTTTTACATTAGATTATGTTGCATTTTCTCATTTTTCTAAGTCATTCTAGATTGTTTTAAGATAGTTTGTGAGTCATAAGTAATTAGGATCATTTAGGTGTCTTAAGATTACATTTTTTGTGTTTCCTTCTTCTCTACTCTATTTCAGGTTACTTGGATCAATTGGGACGAAAGGAACCCCCGAGAACGAGTCCCGGAAGCTTAGGACTCAAAACAAACAAGCTCTAGCCCTCCGAAAGGCTAACATGGCGACCCACGCCTCCCTGCGTGGACCGCAAACCGCCTCCAGCAAGTCTTAGCGATCCACACACATTCCTGGCGACCTGTACCTCCCTGCTCAGGTCGGCAGCCTTTCCCTGCACCTTGGCAACAAACCTTGGCGACTCGCGCCTCCCTGCGTGGACCACCAGCCACTACCAGCCTCGACGGACCAGTTTTGGCGACCCACGTAGCATTTTCTGGCGACATGCGCCTCCCTGCTCAACCCACCAGCCACCCACAACAAGTCTTGGTGAGTCACATTACCTAGCTCATGAATCGTATGCTTCAATTCTTGAATCTAATTCCCATTTCTTTGTTTCTTGTTTTTGTGATTAGTTTGCTTTATTTGATTGAATTTTCTAGTGTAGTATTGATAGGAAACCAATTGAAATCTTATGGTTAGTCTACCTTAAACATAGGAACTTATGGTTTGAATGTGTTGATTTGTGCTCCTTGTGGATTCGATATCCAAAGTACTATAACGTCTAACCATAATCTTGTGGTTCAAAGGTTTAAGTCTTTGATCAAACTTGAAATATTATCAGTTTGTGCTTTATAAGTAGGGTGATTGTGAGAACCATATATATATAAAGAAATAGTGGTGTGTGAAAAGAGCTTAAAATGATTGGTTTGGTTACATGTGTCACTAAAATGCATTTATCTTTTCGGTCACTTGTCTTGAAAGAAATTCACAGTTAAGCGTGCTTGTGCTGGAGTATTATTAGGATATGTAACCTTCTAGGAAATGACTTCCATAATTGTGCGAGTGAGGATAAAACACGAAGTTAAGTCTTTAAAGAGTATAACTCCCAACCGTTGATATGGTGGACCCAGAAAAACCGTTGGGTACATGAGAAGGGTAAACAGAATGTTAGATATATATATATATATATATATATATATATATATGTGTGTGTGTGTGTGTGTTTTTATAATTATATAATGAGGAGCAACATATGTATTAGTTGTTCTTGTTTGTATATAGCTAACCCAAATATAAATTAACAACTAGGTGGTTATCCGCGAATTCGTGGGTGTAAGTAGATGTGGATAAAATATCTAGATCCGAAGAACTGAAGCAAATCCTACCAAAAAGTGGTACCAAATCTGAACCAAGTAGGTGTGGATAAAGTATCTAGATCCGAAGAACCGAAGAAAATCCTACCAAAAAGTGGTACCAAATCTGAACCAAAACGGGTAAAATATTCGTACAGATGCAATATTTCGATATCCGAAAAACCGTAACCGATCTCAACTTAGTCCGAAATATTTTAAGTACTTAAAAATACCTAAATTATAGTTATATACTTAAATATATTAGTTATTATAAATATCTAAAAATCTATAATATACAAAAATACATGGATTATCCGGAAAAATTTGGAATTTTGAGGTCTTTAAGGTATATTTGGATTTTTGTTTTAAATAATTTAGATATGTATATGAACCTGAATCAAACTTGCAAAGATCAGAATTCAACTGTACAGATAACCGAATGAATCTTAAACCTATAGCCCTGAAAACTCGTAACCTGAATAAACTCGAACCAAATCCGAGCGGACACCCAACGTCCATTCGGACGCCCACCATTATACAAAAGTATTAAATGGATGATTTAAATACAAAGTCAAATTTTTATGTTTACTTATCAAAGTAAATACATATTTTATTATTAATAGTTTAAATGTGAGTTTTATTTGTTATATATTTTTAATATATTAAATTTAAAAATTAAAATGATGTAGTTGCTTGGTTAGTGATTTTTAAAAACGAAAAAAATTTCTAAATGAAAAACCATTGTTAGGTCTTAGTCAAATGTACGAAACATTTTTTAAAATGATGAATGTAAATATTTGATATTTTAATCACCTTCGTCTAAGTACTTTTTAAAATGATGGATGTAAAAAATCAACTTTGTACTTTAAATATTTAATACACAAACAATAAAGAATTGATATAAAAATGCAAAAAATATCATAATTTCTACAAAAAATCGATAATTAAATATAAACCATGTAAGACTGAATTCTGTGTAAATATAGTAATATGTAATATTTTGAATAATATTTTATTTTCCATGTAACAATCAATATGAATAAATGTATGTCCTAATTCACAATCATTGCAATAAAGTTATGTATTCATAATTTTTATATGTAAATTTTTATGAATTTGAAATAAAGAAATATTTTTTTCTAATGTATATATGAACTTTCTGTAATGTCTTTCATCGTTGTAAATAGAAAATTTTGTGATTTTGTTTATCTTTTCACATTAGATATTTAAGTTTACATGATCTATATATTTTTTAATAATGATATGTATAAGATGATTTTGGATTAAAATATTTGGAAATACATTTTTAATTTTAAAATTTATTTTTTAACTAAAATAGTATAAGATGATTATGCATCTACCTAATTAATTTTCCAATCGACGCAATTAACATTAGCTTAAATATAGGCTATAACTAAATGAACCGATTAACACCATTCTCTTGTGAATTAAATTAAAAACATGTTTTTAATGACGTATTTAACATAAAATTTTAGTAAGTAATTTTTAAAAAAATTTCCAATACAACAGATAACAAAGACATACGCCAAACATATAAAATTTTGACATAAATTATCCAATTTCTCTGCATAGGAGATAGTTATTAAAGAAGACAAAATTCTCACCAACCATCAATATGCTTTTATTTTTTATTACACTCCGAATAAAGTAGTTGGTAACTTTACAAATATAGAGAAGTCAAAACTTGTTGATCAAGAACACTCCATGATTTTATTAGGAAAAAATATTTTATAGAGAATAAATAGAAATTGCTAGTTGTTCTATCCATATATCATAAATTCTATATAATGCTAAAATAAAATATAGAACTTAAAATCTGAATCAAAGTTGAAAACCGATTTTTTAAAGATAATAAACATAGAATACACAATAGAGTTTAATTGCCATAAGAATTTTACCATATATCATAATTTCCATATAATAATACTGAAATTTAAACACCATAAATGTAAATTTTATTTTTTACGATATAAAATTATAACTATTAAATAATTAACATATCATTTTATATGGTTCATAACTTATCAATTGACGTAAAAGTTGAATGGAAAGTTAATAAATATTGAATATATTGCAGATTATGTTTTTATTAAGAGATTACTTATCATTTAATTGTTCAAATTGTATGGAAATTTACTTTATTTTGAATTTATTGTAATATATTATCCAATAAATGTATACTAAATATATCAGAAAAATAAAATACTATTATATAATCATATTTTTTTAAAAAGATTGGTATTATAATATTTAGATTCTTATAAATGTTAATTGTAAAATCTCTTGTGCTACATAATTATAATATAATATAATATAATATAATATAATATAATATAATATAATA
>OVAN01003325.1:0-29549 GCA_900406275.1 Anastatica hierochuntica
TTGAACGAGACTCCGATTGACACCTTTTTGGACTCAAACCTCTTCGGCAAAATTCGCAGCAACTTTTTGACAAGCTTTTTGTCCTTATACGTCTTCCCAAGTACTTCCGCTTCACTAGCAATAGAACATAACTTTGCGCTAAAGTCGGTAACACTTTCATGCTCTTCCATATTCAAATTCTCAAACTTTGAAGCTAACCTGTCAATTCTTGACGCTTTCACACGTGTGGTTCCTTCAAACATAATCCGAAGTTTATCCCATGCCTCTTTCGCAGATGTGTATCCTTGAATCAACTTGAAGTGATTTTTACTAACCGAAGTGAAAATAGTAGATAAAGCTTTTGCATTATACCTTGACATATCTTTCTCATGCTTTGTCCACTTAGACTTTGGTTTGATGAAAATTTCACCATCTTTGTCCACTGTTTTCGGAACTTCATAACCATCCTCGACTGTTGTCCAAACATCCACATGAATACTCTCTATAATCGCCTTCATGTTTACCTTCCAATATCCATAATGCTCTGGATTTAGCATAAACACTTTCTGGAATGAAATCAGATCTCGCAGTACATCATTCATCTATTTCCTCAAGATCTTCACCCGTTTGTTGAGTTTCACTCGCTACAGATGCCCGCTCTGATACCAATTGTAAAGTCAGAGATAAACGATGCACACAAGAATTAACGAGGTTCGGCAATGTGCCTACGTCCTAAAAACACCAATAGAATTTATATAGACAATCTTACAACAAGACCTTGTCTACTTGGAATTACTCGACACTAAGAACACCTTAGCTCGACACCAACCTAAATTCTAACAACACAGCAGTCTGTTACAACACACAGACTCTGTTCCAACAAGCAACGCAGCTTGTCTATAAACTCCGAATCTCAATCAATGGATCTCTTCTTTTTTGTATTTTCGGCTCTGTCTAAAAGTATCCTCTTTCACGCTTTATATTTAGGGTTCAAAAAATCGTTTAACCTAACCAATATATCTCTAGAAATACCCAATTTTCAGATATTCCTTTTATTTCACGTTTTTCCTTTTATTCAACTTTGCCACATCAGCAACTCCAGTTTGTGGAACAACAGCGACTTGTTCCAACAGCTCTTGCAGCACCTGCAACTCTCGCTTATCTTCTTCAGCAACTTGTAAATTGCATGTTATGATCTAACTCTCTTTCAATCTCCCCTTTTTTGATTGAATTTGTCAACTCAAGCTTCTTTCAACAACTCACACTTGCTTCAACAAGCTCCCCCTCAATTCTTTGCCTTCTTCTTCTCTTTGCTTTGAAGCTTCAATCTAAAAACTTCAAACCGCCATAACCTTGCTTCAAACTGCCATAACCTTTTCATAGGTGTATGTAAGGAATACAAGACATGAAAGGTAAGTCAAGCATATACTTAGCATATTCTGAATCCAGATGCTGATGATAGCGTCATTAGTCACTTGGCTAAAGTTTATGAATCAGTCTTCAGAGATGCCACGAATGAGATGCTAGTCATGGGTGAGTTGCCTTTGTGAATGTTTTGCTTGGAAGGATTTTCTGCTCAAGAATCAATATGTCCAAATCACATTCTCGGAGAACATCCACAAGAGATATTTTGGAGTTGTATGTAAGAAGAAAAGATGAAATGAAGAAGGTATTTGTTGCCAACAACCAAAGGGTTTCTTAGGAAACTGATATATGGGTTGCTCCTACTACGTCTGCAAGCTACACGGTCATCACAACACACTAGATTGATGCAAGATGAAACATAAGGAAGTTGATTCTTGGTTTCAAACATGTTTAAGATCACAGATGAGATACATTATGCAATGTATTGCTTGAGCTTATGCAAGACTGGAGAATCAAAAAGGTAATTACAGTAACTTTTGATAATGCCACTGCCAAATCTTTTGCTCTTAGACTATTTAGGGAGGCATTGACATTTGTATGAATTGATTCATAAGTGTTGGATGGTGAATATATGCTTCTACGCTATTGTGTTCATATAATTAACTTAGTGGTTCAGGATGGTCTTTCTGAAGTCGATGCAAGTGTGTATGCTATCAGGAATAATGTGCAATATGTAAGAGCTTCTTTAAAGATAGTGGATTCATTTGAACACAATGTTGAATCAGGAAGGATGACTAGATGTACCTACCTAATGACTACTCCACCGAAAAAGATTGAGGGCAAAAATAGAATCGGTCCACCAACTATAACAGACTGGGAAAAGGTAAGCAGTTTGGTGAAGTTTCTGGTAATTTCTACAACTCTACTCTAGTTATTTTCTGCATTTATCTATGTTGGCTCCTATAAGTGTTACAATGAATTTGTAACAATAGAGAGGAATCTAATATCATAGAGTAATAATGAGGATAAAGAACTTAGGAAGAAAGCCTCTGCTATGAGAGCCAAATTTGATAAGTAATGGGATGGTTTGAATGACATTAACAAACTTTTGATAATAACAAGTGTTTTTGACCCGAGGAATAAAATGAAGTTTGTTAGTCTGTGTTATGATAAGCTTTAAGAAAAGGATAGTGTAGAATCAAAGGAGCTTTGTAAGTGTGTGAATGATGTTCTGAATCAACTTTTTGAAGAGTATAACCATTTAGGAATGTCTTCTAATTCTAAAACCCAGAGTAAATTTGTTGGGACATCATCTCCGAGTGGTCCAGAGTCACATGGTGGTGTAGCAAGTGTCATGTTTGAAAGAATGGATTTAGACGGTGTTCATGGCATCAAGTATGAAAGCATGGACTCTTTATACATAGACATGGTGAATGAGATAAGGTTAGAAGATGCAAGTACTACGTTAAAGTTATATTTGAAGGAGTAAATAGAAATTCTCAAACCAGATGCACTTAGATTACCATTTGATGTCTTAGGATGGTGGAGAATCAACAGTGCAGAGTACCCTATCTTATCTTTAGTAGGTAAAGATATACTTGCAATGAAAGTGCGTTCAATTGCTTCGGAGCCAGTCTTCAATAACAGTAATTGTATCCTTGATCCTTATAGAAGCAGTTTAACTCATTACATGATTAAAATAACATAATTGCATTCACTTAATGAAAGGGGATTCAAACTACTAAACATATGTTTGATGAAATAAAAATGCTAAATGAACTGCAAAAATGTAATTATGTTATTCCATTAATTTTCTTTATAATTCTTGTTCTGACAATTTTTTTATTGTTTTCTTGTTACAGAGTTTGAGGCAAGATTAACAATGGGACTGAGAACCTCCTAATTAGCTTTATGGACTAGAATCATGCAAATCTGACATGTAGATTCGTAAAGGACCTAATGTATACAAACATATTTTAGTTTGCATTTGAACTTATTATTTACAATCCATTAAAGTTCTATTGCATTATCTTTGTTTTGATACTTTGGATATGATGTTTGATAGATACAAGTGTTTCTATGTTTGCTTTTAAGTTTCAGTCTTAATCTTATAAAAATTTCACTGGTTTCATATATTTGTGTTATCAGTTTTTCAAGTAAGTTGGGTTATTTTGGATAAAAACGAACCGTTTACTGTTCCGGTTCTTGTTCGGTTTTCAATTTTTTCCAGGATTTGAACCGAAAGCGATTAGATCCGAACCATATCGAACATAAATTACGTCGTTTCCTAAATGAGTCCAAAATAGCCTAACCCCGAATAACCTAGAAAATGGAACCGAATGGAACCAAATCGAAAACCCGAATATCCAAACCCTATTGACTAGAAACTACATGTAGAGATAATATTATCGGCTATTTCTTTTGAATGGGCCTCTCTCGTTCGAAATAATAACCAATAACTATTTTAAATTCATTTTGCACATTCTTATGTTTCTTTCTAAATCAAAACAAAAAAGACACCAAAAGAACAACAATGTTGAAACAAACCGAGAAGAGGGCAACTAGAGAAGCAATGATCCATAGAAGAAAACTTTCGCATGACCCGTCATGTAGATGCAATTGTTTTCATCTTTATACTCTATCTTCAATGATCCACCTGGTTAATCCACCGTGCATTTCAATTCAACCATGACCAAATATATATATAGGACGAGTTTTGGGTACACACGTATATCATATATATGACCTCTTGCATGATTTTTGGACATGATTGGTCTGATCTGGACAGTGATTGTCGGTTATAAACATAGTTAGCTGGACATCTAATAGTGCCAGAACACTTATTAGAGCAGTTATGCTCGAGAAAAGAAAAAGGACACTTATGGGCAGTTATGGACAGTTATGGGAAGGAAATAACCACCAAGTCACACTTATTAAAGGAAGTGACAATTATTATCTAGAAGGACACGTGGGAATGAAAAATGCGAAGAAAAATACAGAGAACGACGGTGATACTCGTTTGACAGAGAAATTCTAAAGGGAAAAAGGACAACGATAGAGGAATTTTGCTCACGAACGGGGGAAGAACAACTTTCGAAAGAGAGCTCACGATCAGATGAAGGATCCGATAGGGAAAACGCAAAGCAGATCGAAGACCATGTTTGGAAAGTGTTAGGAGGAGGAATATAGAGAATGATCGGAAAATCATGTGCTGTGGAGAGATCTGATGAAGAGAAACACATATAACTGTTAGAACACCTCCAACGGAAAGCATCAGACAGAGTAAAACCACATAAAAGCTATCGGGGAATGATGCTCGTCGGAAGAGAAACTGACTGACATGAAACAAAATAACTGGTGTGGGTTAACGTTCATGAAAGGATTCAGACAGAGGAAAACAAACCGAGAAGAGAGAATCCACGATCAGAAAGAGGGATACACATTTGAGATCGAAGAAAACATTGAAACCATGGTGGGTTACGTTCGAGATGGTGAGATCCAAAAAGAATACACACTAAAACGGCCACATGAAGGATTCTGAAGGGATAGAGGCGGTTACTGCTCGAGAATCATAATCGGATGGTGATTCTGAAGGGAATCACACAGAAAATTGGAACATTGAGTGTATAGTAAGTGTTTTATAAAAGGATTCTGGTCGTGGAAAGAAGAGACAAACACCAAAAGAATTTTGAGAGGGTTGGGAGCAATTCCAGAAGACGACAATATTTGTCAGTGTTTTGGTGCTTGTTGACTTAATGAGACTTGTCGGGCCGCCCGTCTGGGATGAATCACGGTGAACGATTGATCGAGTCGAGGGATAAAGGTGAATCAGCGAATTCAAGAATAATCAACAATTTCTGTAGATTGATTGACTGATTGTGGAAGCTGTCGTCGAAAGAGTTGATTTTCGAAGTTGGCGGAAAAAATAAGTGGTTGATGGCTCGGACGAAGGATCGAGGATCCGAGCCATCCTTTCTTGTTACTTGGTCATATGAGGATGGTTAGTAGAGTGACTGAGTAACGAAGGGAGATGTGTTCCAGTAATCTGGTCGGTTTAAGGAGGCGGTTGTTCGGAAACGAGAGGGAACAGTTCGACAATCATGTTTAAATGGTGTGATGTGATGCAGGATTCAAAAACGAGTAAGGAAGAAACCGATATCGCTAAATAGCTAAAGTATAGTTGGCTAAATTCGAGTTGATTATGCTAATACATAAAGTTTAATTCCGATACATGAATTGATGATTAATTCGTTCTAAGCTCAAATAGCGCTAAGTAAATAGTTAGGTTAAATAGAATAGACCGAGAACCCCAAGAAAAAAGTTTATAAAAGAAGTAAGGAAACCTCAAAGTCCAGTCGAGATTTGACCGGATTATAGATACTTCCACCGCAGTAAAAAAAGTTCGAGTTCGGTGTTTCACTCAGCCTATGACCACTCTACGAAATCTACCCGATGACAATGTATTGGGTGAATTACTTATTTGCCATATTTTGGAAAGGGCTTTCATAAAATGCCATAAAATAAAAACATTGCAAATTTGCCATTAAATTAACTTTTCTTTGACAATTTTGCCCCCGAAACATCAAGCAACAAATTGTGGAAACCAAAGTACACATTCTTTTGTGGATATATTTGTGGATAAATTTGTACATTTATTTGTGGGAATAAAGTTTTTATACACTAAAACATAATATTTCTTAACATAACTATGTATACATAATTTCATATTATCTCATGTAATAACAAAAGACGTTAGAAAGAATAAACGCTTATTTATGACTTAAATCTATAAAGGTTTATGTATAATCTAAGCCCTAAAGCTATTTGGAAGAGGGACCCCAAAGGTATTAGTGTCGGATGAAAACATATGTGTTGACCTCCAACTATGGTGTGAGCTTTGCTACACGTTTTTTTGGTGCATATGCATAAAACCAGACACGAAACCGGTCCGCTTATTTGTAAATTCAGCTCCAATCAAGTTTTGATGGTTCTTGGGGTAACTCAACTTCTCCATGTGTCACACGTATATAAAGTTTGTAAGGCAAGTCTTCTTTTCTCTGAACTCCTCCTCCTGGTTCTTCCAGAATTCGTCATAGAAGGTGCTGATGTCCTTGTTGATTCTAACTGGTCTTATGACGCCAGTTTGCTTAAGTCTTGTGGCCTCCAGTTCGGTTGTGGGTTTGATGTTCTCATCAGAAATGGAGAATGGCATTACTGCAGAACCAGTTAGAAAATAGAATCGGTGAGTGAAGACGAGGTCGAGACGAGATAGAATGTGAAACACAACCATTGACGACTCAAGTGTTAAAATCAGAATAAAACATTTCTTATTCTTGAACATATGCAGTGCAAAAAAAAGTTTCTTATCAAGGTAAATCACTCTTGTTGTTTTGCATATTCTACGCAACCCCCAAGTCATTGCTTGTTTAAAGAATAAGTCAACAACAATGAAACTAAACCCTAAACCTAGACCCTAAATCCTTGGGTAAACTCTAAAAGAAATGGGAAAAAGGGAAACCTTGGGGTAAACCAAACCCAAACTCAGAAAAAACATATGCTTAGGAATAAGAATTAAACGCAGAAACTAGATCAATATAACCACATGAGCATACCACGAACATTACAAAGCCTAACAAAAATTTGAATCATTTGAGCTAATACAAAGCAAACCTTTAAAGCCTACTAAGTGCATAACCAAAATCAGTAAGAATACGAACATAGGGTAAGTAAGAGAAGGTGCAAAACTTACTTAAAAATCTAATGGTAAGCTTGTGGTAATCATAAAGGACACGACCATCGACTCTGAGCTTAGATTGTAAAGGAAATTCCATGAACTTGTTTTCAGTCACTGTCAACCTCCAAATGTTTGCCAAATATCCTCGCCATCATCTGCTATGACACCACAAAGTCAGTATACATTTGGTAGATTTAGAGAGTGGAAACATATTGTAAACCAACTATATCTGCTTTTGTTACTGAACCAAGGCTATTCAGCTCTAAATTCAAACTAGAATGATTGTCTTTCAAACAACATTGGCTATCTTTGCAAGAAAAAAACATTGAAAGTTGTCACGAAAATTTATGCCCTTCACAAAACAAAAAAGAACTACAAAAAGGCAATACTTATCGACTGGCTCTTCACGAGATCTTGCAATGTCTGAAATTTGCTCAACCATCGTGGGAACCAATGTAACCCATGACCGTTAATGACATTGTAAAAGCACCAAAACCTCGATCAACTACAAAACGTAACGCTCTCGTCTACGCAACTTGAGATAATGCCCAACTTGCCTATGAGATCAGATAAAAGGGAAACATATAAACAATCAACAATCACTATTATCAACAAATAAACCTGATTGACAACTCGAAACCCAAGTCAGCCCACTCGAAACCTAAATCGATGCATAGAATAACTAGTTAGTAAAACGTCAGACCCATCCACCAAAATGGATTCAACAGTTTGGGACACAGAACATGAATGAATCTGGGAGAAGGGGAAGAAGCGTTTCAATTCTCAGATCCAAAGAAAGATTTACCAAATGATAGATGATCCCTTAAACGGAGATCAAGCTTGCAACGACGAGAATCAATACCAAGAGAAGTGATATATTATTCTTCTGAGGAGAAACCCTACGATTGTCGCTGAGGAAAGGAAACAACGAGTGAAACCCATATACTGACCAGATCGGACGGTCTTGAAGGGTGACGTAGGCGACCATCTCTGTCGTTAGGAGAGCTCTATCGGTAGCCGATCTTCTCCGTTTTCCACCGTCAATGAATCACTGTCGCTTGATTTTCCAATTAGTAATCTACGTACATTGATCCAACAAATTCCTAATCTAATTTTGATAGACATGATTCTGGTTTCGAAGAAATTAGAACATACAGGAGACAGAGGAGGCGTGAGAAGGCTACGAGAGTTTTAGATTTTTTTTCTCCTAAAATTTTGAGAAGATAAAGCAATGGGTATAATAGTCATTTCTTGCTAAGAATTATGACATTTTTTGAAAGACTTATTGAATATGGCATATCTGCAATTTATCCCAATGTATTGGTACAACTGACCAACACAAAATCTCCATCTCTTACGGCGAAAAAAAAAAAACTCCATCTCTTACGAGATCCAACGGTCCAGATCCATTCCCTCTCCTCCCCATTCTTTTCTCAAGAGAAGACAAAAAACTATTCTGAATCTCCGAAAAGTCGATCAGTAAGACAAAAAAAGTTCAACGGCCGTCGTCTCACTCTCTTGCTCCGTTCTGAAGATTCATCTTCTCCGACTAGATCTGGTACTTCCCGTAAAGGCTTTACGCTCTTGATCCCCGATCTCAATTTGTGTTGCTTTTGCATAGTTTCATTGTAACGTTGATTGTTTTTGCCTACCAGTGGTTTGTTTCTCAGTCACGAGATGGCTGCTCCTCCTGCTAGAGCTCGGGCTGAATACGATTATCTCATTAAACTTCTGTTGATCGGAGACAGCGGTATGCTTTCTTCATTCGTTAAACTTTTGTTGCCTTCAATTTTTGACGACTTCACGGCATTTGATTCAATCTACTTGTGTTTTCTCCTTTTGATTGATTCTCCTGATTGCTCTTTGTTGATGCGCTTTTAGTTTTGTTTGAAGGATGGATTTAGGCCATTAGTGATTAGGCCTAATGGAATTTAGTAACTCCCTCCTCCTCAGCTACTCACCAGCTTAAAATGTTGTTTTCGTAGAGAATCACAGACGTCATTTCGGGTTTTTTTTAGCGTGTACTCGAACGTTTTTAAGTGTTCTATTCCATTTTCCGATCTTGTGAGCATATTTTGTTCATCATACAACTCTTCCTAGTTTGATATTGTGGTTGAAATTCACTGAACAATTGCATTAGTGATGTTATGAACTCTCTTGTATTTTTGGGGACTAATGGTTTTAGACTAGTCTTGACTTTGTGCCATTAGTGAGCCAAATTGATTGAATATACCTTTTGTTGATTGCTGTTAATGTTTCGTTCACTATGTTCCAATTCATGGATTATTCAAAAGTTTCTACTTTATCTAACTTTTTTCTTTCATGTACCAGGTGTGGGGAAGAGTTGCCTCCTCTTACGTTTCTCAGATGGCTCATTTACCACCAGTTTCATTACAACTATTGGGTATGTCTTCATTTCTCATGTGCTCGATGGAGTTATCTTTTCATCATTAAAGTTGTTTCTGTTGACAGAATTGATTTCAAAATACGGACTATAGAGCTGGATGGGAAGAGAATTAAGCTGCAAATCTGGGATACTGCAGGACAGGAGCGGTTCCGGACTATCACTACTGGTTTTTTTTTTTCTCCTGATTTCGGCTTTAGAATATTCCCATTGCTATGCATTTCCTCTTAAATCATATTTCATAAGTGGTTTGTCCTTAATGCAGCGTACTACCGTGGAGCCATGGGCATTTTGCTTGTATATGATGTGACCGATGAATCGTCTTTCAACAGTAACTATCTCCTTTTACTCTTGACTTGCAGTTTAAATAGTTCTATTATAGGCCTTATGCAACCAATAATATCATGCAAGAGTTCTAATGTTTATTTTTTACTTTATTGTCGTCAGTTCAAATGTTTATACTCTTCCAACTGTTAGCTTTATCGATCTATAAGCGACTGATTGTTTCTATTGTATCCTTTGTTCTTTTGACTTCCAGACATCAGGAATTGGATCCGTAACATTGAGCAACACGCGTCTGATAATGTCAACAAGGTTCTAGTGGGGAACAAGGCTGATATGGATGAAAGCAAAAGAGTCTCTTTCTCTCTCTCACCCTTCTTTTGCATCTTCCTGCTTAATTACATGATTTTGTTTGGCTAATACAACGGTTTTTTTACTTTTCAGGCTGTGCCAAAATCGAAGGGCCAAGCTCTTGCAGATGAATATGGAATGAAGTTTTTCGAAACTGTATGTTTTGTTTATAGGTTTCGATACCCGTCAATATGTATAGACAAATCTCTACATCTTTTCATTTGGTTAACAATGATGAGTTTGATATTGCAGAGTGCCAAGACTAACTTAAACGTTGAGGAAGTTTTCTTTTCAATTGCTAAAGACATTAAGCAAAGACTTGCAGATACGGATGCAAGAGCAGAGGTTCGTTTAAGCTTTATAATTTATTTGCACTGTCATCATGTGGAGGAGGTATGGAGTAAACGTTTAGAGCTTTAGCAATCTAGGATATGTCCAGGAGTATCGATTAAAATCACATTTTACTGTGTTTGTCAATGGTTTGAATCGATTCTCTTATCAATTTTGTAGCCACAAACAATCAGAATCAACCAATCCGATCAAGGGGCTGGGACATCTCAGGCTACCCAGAAATCAGGGTGTTGCGGTTAATAAAAAACCGGGTCCACGACTCCATCAAAGGAGAGAATCTGACTACTTAAAGGTATTATTTGGTACCTTTATGAGATGGTGTTTCATACATTTCCTCTGAAATTCTCTCAGACTGTAACTCATGACAATATCAGTTTATTTCATTCTAGGAATTGAGATAATCCATCTACAGAATTTGTGTATACTTTAACATGAAATGAAAAATGAAAATAATCTTTGGCAAGAGAAAATTTACTTTGTCGTACCAGATTCTTCTCAAAAATATATACAAGATCCTTTCTACAGTGGAGTTAGATTCAAATCTAAGCACCAACTAAACTCCCTCTTGATACTATTACATTTAGTCATAACCGGTCTGGTATAAACCGCAGAAGAGAGAACCAAATAATCGGATATTAAACTCGCCACCGTATGCTTCACTAGCTTGCTTAACTAAAGACAACATGTTAGAGACAATGATCCTCTCTCGTCCAAGTTATTAACCAAAAAAGCAATTTTAAATTTATTTTGCTTATTGACGTTGTTATGTTTCCTTCTGCATTGGAACACAAAAGACACCAAAAGACCAATAATGGCGAGACAAAGTCACAGACAGACGGTGAGAGGCCACTAGAGTTGCAGTGATCCGTAGAAGACAGCTTTCGCAGGACCAGTCATGTAGACACGGTTGTTTTCCTCTTTCCACTCTATTTCCAATGATCCACCCGGTAGATCCACCGTGCATTTCTGTTCAAACACGACCAAAAAGTATATATGAAGAGCTTTAGGTACACATGTATATCATATATATGACCTCATGCAGCTAAGCTCAGCTCATGATATCTTTTAATGTAAACATTATTGCCTCTGTATAAAAATGCTATCCAATTCGGTGTTTATCTAGCACAAAGCATCTGTTTGCTTAAAAGTTATCATGATCTATGGATATTCAGATGACTAGGAGCTGCATATCATTGTATAATCTGATAATTATTACCATTTTTGTCAAATTGATATCCAGTCTTTTTTTTTTTTCTGAAGTTCTAACAAACTTACCCTGTTGGCTCGACCTTCAAGGACAGCCGCAACAACCAGAGCACAAGCTCCAGTTCCACAAGCCAAAGTTGCTCCTGCAGTTTTGAGTTTGCTTCAGCGTGTAACGATACAGAGAATGCCGACAATTGATTAAAAAAAGTAGATGCTACAAGTTGAGGGAATTAGCTGACCTGCTCCACGCTCCCAGACACGCATTTTCAAATGTGATCGTGATAAGACTTCCACAAATTCTGCAGATACGCGCCAAGATTGTAAGACAAGTTAAGAGATATGAATCCAAAATATGCTCGACAAATACTGCTATATATCTGTCAATGAAAATTTGGATCATCCACTAACCTGTGTTGATTCGAGCTGGGAACATTTCATGATGCTCGAATTTCGGACCAATCTCTGGCAAGTTTAAGTTATCCACTTTCAGATTCTGGTAGTCACAACGAAAAAAACATAAACAAAGAGAAATTCCATGTGTCCGATAAATACTAGAATTTGATGTTCCAGGAAGCAAAACACGCACCGGTCCACCTTTCGTACCAAATGTGACACAGTGAGGATTGCCCATGCTAACACAAGTCACATTCCACCTTACCCCATCAACAACTAGCTCCGCTTGAACAACAGCTTCACCTTTTTTTCGTGGCAACCTCGTGGGCACATCTTGTGCTCTAAGAATCGGTATGCCCATGTCAACCTTAACCTGTACCCATATCAATCACAACGCAGTAAACAACTTGCAAACAAGAGATCAAAACCAAAGCTTTAACTTAGACATCATCATGAATATGACTAAATCTACGACTACGAAATGATTGACCTGCCCATCATCTTGAATTTCTGAAACAATCAGGCCAGCACCAGTATGTATGGTAAAACTAGCAAAACGAATAAAACACATTAGAGATTATAATATAGCAAGCATAACTACATTCAGAACTTTTCAATAGATACTTCCTTATACCTTTCTTTCCCCTGTAAGTTTTCACGCTCAGCAATGAACCTGGCAAAGCATCTAACTCCATTGCCACACATCTACAAGAAAACCAAAATAATCAAACACCCTTAAAGACTCCAAATGCAACAACTCAAAATCAACAGACATAGCCACACCTCTGGTTCACTACCATCTGAATTGAATATGCGCATGTTGTAATCAGCACCATTGACTCCTGGCATTGCAAAGATCACTCCATCAGCTCCAACACCGAAGTTTCTATGGCACAGCTTCGACGCTTGCTCTTGTGTAAGCTTAGGCTCCAATGAGTCTCTGTTATCAATCTACAAAATCCCAAAATTTTCTTTACAAAGATAATCGGAAAACATTTCGGTTTCATCTTCCTTTCAAACAAATTTACCAAAATGAAATCATTTCCGAGGCCATGATACTTCACAAATTGAAGAATTCCGTTTTCTATATTGCTGAGAAAACTCTCCGCCGGCGAGATAATCTCGGCGGGGAATGTGTACATGGAGGCTGCAGACACACGATGCCTAGATCTCCAAACGCAATACTTTCTTCGGAACGAAAGAAAAGAGACAAATCCTAGCTTCCTGGATAACGCATTCAACAGTCGCCGCGTTTGTAGCGCGACGGAGACATTGCTAGTGGCGGCGATCTCCATGGATGCTCTGCTTCAGATTTTTTCATTCTTCAAACTCTTAACAAATAATACTTGGGAGAAGAGACTCTGATGAAAACATCGCGTTGTTTTCACGCTCAGAAACTGAACTCCACGTTGTCTTTTACCCTAAGACATAATAAACTTTGCGCTGTTCTTTAGTCAACAGATATTTATTCAGAAAGGCCTTTCATATAAGCCCACTAAAAAAATCTCTCTCTCTCTATCATTCAGTCTCTTTCGCTGTAATACTTTTTCTCCTGAGATTTTTTTTTCTCCGATTAGAATTCGAGTGAAAGCTATTATCTCCGATCGATCTCCGTCAGTATCCAATTTCACGTTTGAATTCAATCTGTGAGAAAGAGAGATTTACGGTTAGTTTCTTAGTTGCATTTACTTTATGCTTTTTTCTCACTTTTTTTAAAAAGTTAGCTATTGAGATAGATCTCCCAAATCGAAGATTACTAGGGTTTCGAATTTCGGAATCTTATCCCCTAATTCGATTCGAATTCACCACCCACAATTATCTCTTTCCCCCTTTTTGTTCATATCTGGGTTTTTTTCCTTTTTCAATTTCAGCTGGGGATTTGCATTTTATAAACCCTTTATGCAAAGCAGTGTGCATCGTGAGAAAGCTAGCTCGATCGCGATGATCTTGGAAACACAACGGAATGTTGAATTCCGCCATAGAATTGTCGATAAGCGTCCGAGGAAGCGGCCGCGATTGGCTTGGGATGCTGCTCCTCTTCTTCCTCCTCCTCCTCCTCCACCCACGGTAACAAATTGTCCACATATATTGTCTCTGTGATGTTGGTATTAAAGAGCTTGTCTTTTCTAGTTTTCATAACCCATTAGTCTTTTTCGAAATTCAATCTTGGTCGATGTTCTGAATTGTATTGATTACTTAAAAAGTTTCGATTTTTATAGTGTAATTGAGCTAAGTAGATGATGTCATGCGAATTTTCAGCTGGTGAGTTTGTTTACTTTTTTTTGCTTTCAGGTATTTCATCCCCCGTTGTACTATGGTCCAGAGTTTCCGAGTGGAGCAGTTCCCAATTTTGCTTACCCAAACATGTTCTATAATGGCCTTCCTCGTCAAGGCTCTCCTCCCTGGAGACCAGATGATAAAGACGGCCATTTTGTCTTTATGGTTGGAGATACTTTGACTCCACGATGTGAGTCTTATTTAATAGAGTCTTTCGACATCTTATCCTTTTCATAGAGGCTAACTATGTTACGCTAACATGTCTGTTCTATTGTGTCTGCAGATCAAATTCTCGGTAAAATGGGTGAAGGTTAGTTATCGCTTGCTTCAATGTTTATATAAATTTATATTCGGCTTGTTTTTCTGCTCAGAGTCAAAGTAGGATTTCTGTATTTCAAAGTATCTTTTGGAGTAGATTGTTAATTTCATCGTCTATTGCATTGTATTCTTGCAGGTACATTTGGACAAGTATTGGAATGCTTTGATAATAAAAACAAAGAAGCTGTGGCAATCAAAGTTATACGATCCATAAACAAGTATCGTGAAGCTGCCATGATAGAAATTGACGTGTTGCAGAGGCTTACAAGGCATGATGTTGGTGGTTCTCGGTAAGAATAGTTCCTTCCTCGTACTAATTCTTGGTCAGTGCTAAATTTGCTGCATTTGGTATAAGCTTTTTAATTCCTTGCAGTTGTGTGCAAATAAGGAATTGGTTTGACTATCGTAATCATATTTGTATTGTAAGTGCTGTTACCTTTATTCGATAAGTTTGAGGGGAACAAAAATTTTCCTTCGTGCTCGAATATTATGCGAGTGTTAAGAACGTGCGAGTTTACATGGTTTCACTAGGTATTTGAGAAGCTTGGGCCAAGCTTATATGATTTTCTTCGCAAAAACAGCTACCGTTCATTTCCCATTGACCTTGTTCGGGAGCTTGGCAGACAACTTTTGGAGTCTGTAGCATGTGTGTGGGACTATTCTTGCCCTATTCCTCTAAATAATAGTCCATCAGTTCCTAAATCATTTTACTTTTTGATACATGACTTCTTGTTTTCTTCTAAAACTGTAATTTCCATGAAATCAAAATTGCTCAGAGAGCCATTTTGCGAGACTTGTGTTTACCTGTTTATTTGTTCTGACAGATATGCACGATTTACGGCTGATTCACACAGATTTGAAGCCAGAGAACATTCTTCTGGTATCATCTGAATATATCAAAATACCTGATTATAAGGTGAGTAATTATCTCCAAGTTGGACTCCTCTGAACTCCTTTTTCATTCAGTGGCTTATATGATATCCATCCATGAGGGGAACTTGTATAACTCAAATTGGTTGATTTTCTTTCCTTTATGGTCATGAAAATTTAGTTTTTATCTCGACCCACGAAAGATGGGTCATACTTTAAGAATCTGCCCAAGTCAAGTGCCATCAAGCTCATTGATTTCGGAAGTACAACGTTTGAACATCAAGACCATAACTACATTGTATCCACGAGGCATTACCGTGCACCAGAAGTTATCTTAGGTAAACATTTTCTTTCTTAGAAGTTTTTTTTCCTTTTTGGTATAGCTATCAGTAGTTAATCTTCTGGATCGTTATCTCAGGGGTTGGATGGAATTATCCATGTGATCTGTGGAGTATTGGTTGCATACTTGTTGAACTTTGTTCGGTGTGTAACCTTGTCTTCACCTATTTTCCGTACACTATTCATCTCACCATATCTCAGTAGACGTTTCTTCTGGGATAAAAAAAAAACTTGCAGGGAGAGGCGCTTTTCCAAACGCATGAAAACTTGGAGCATTTGGCAATGATGGAAAGGGTCCTTGGACCATTACCACCTCACATGGTTCTCAGAGCTGAGTAAGAACAAGATCATCATCCTATTAGCAGCATCATCATCAGATACCAGCGGAACATGAATTGAATTGTAATTTCTTATATCAAAATCAAAACGGTTATTGCAGCCGTCGCTGTGAGAAATACTTCAGGAGAGGTGCAAAGTTACACTGGCCTGAAGGGGCAACATCGAGAGACAGCTTAAAGGCAGTATGGAAACTTCCTAGGTTACCGGTAAAATAAATCTCTCAGTGATCAAATAACTTTGTACTTGACTTATTCGCTTACTTATATTACTAAAATCAGCGACCCCATTTTCTTTTGCATTTTTTTACAGAATCTGATAATGCAGCATGTAGATCATTCGGCTGGTGACCTAATAGATCTATTACAAGGGCTGCTTCGATATGATCCAACGGAGAGGATCAAGGCAAGAGAAGCACTGAACCATCCCTTCTTCACAAGAAGCAGGGAACAGAGTATTCCCTTTAACCCAAACCATCATCCATTTTTATATAACCACAAGATCTAATAAAGAAGAAACAAATGTTTGGATAAATCTCTGCATTTTCTGGGTTTCTCTTCACTTCTTCTTGGTTTTGTTTTTGTAGCCTTATTACATATTTTCATATGTATAGAAATGAAAAGAAAGAGAGGAGAAAGGTTTGTTGTGCCTTATTTTTCTCCTCCGTTGTTGTTTTTTTTTCCTTCTGTTTATTGTGTTCGTTTTCCGACCACGACGAAGGTTGTTCCATGGCGGTTTCAAAGATTTATTACAGTTATACACCTCAAGCATGTGTCCATCTTGCATAGTAGTCTTGTTGAGAGTGATGATTGAATATGAGACAAAGAGATCCCAAACTTGTATCCGGTTTGATTGAACCGAAAGTAGAGTTGGGCAATATATCCGAACCCAAAACCGATCAAAAAGTACCAAACCGATTTGCGGAAAATATCCGAATGGATTCCATCCGGTGGTATTATCCGAGCCGGTCTAAATCCAAATGGATACCTGAAACCGGAAGAATCCCAGAAAACATTTAAAAACTGGAAAATATCTGAAAACTCCTAATCTCGAATTCTAAAATCCGATTCCGAAGGGGTAGTCGAACGCCATTGTACCGGTCAAAAAAAAATACAGAGTGTAGCCCAACAAAGGCCGAAACGGTGTCGTATTTTGCGATAGCATATTCGGAATCGAAGGTTTGATCTTCTTCATCTTCCTCGGCTATCTATTTACTGCGTAGGGTTTCTTGTCTAAGGTTTATCTCTTTACGCAATCATGGAGTCTCTGGGAAAGTTACAACTCCATCACCAGCCATTTCACCTTTCCTTCACTCGCTCATCGTTCCCGAAAAACCCATCGTCTTTCTCCTCTAAACCCTTAAGCCGACCAGTCTCCTCTTTCAAATTCGCTTCAATCAAAGCTTCGTCCACCAAATCTCCAGATTCCATCGTCCCTCTCCAACAATTAACACCATTCCGTCGCTTCAAATCCACATGCGTCACTCTAACAACCGCCGCGGCGCTGCTTTTCGTCAATCTCCAGCTCAAATCGCCGGCGATTGCAGCTCCTGTAGCGCCTACGCCGAAAGTGGAAAGCAAAGAACACGTCGTTACCTTGGAAGAAGAAGAGAGAGCTCTCGAAGAGCATTTGGCAACTCACCCTCCAGATGTCGACTCTCTTCGCTCCTTGATGGAGGTAAAGATCAAATCTCGAAAGCTTGACGAAGCCATTGATGTGGTTGATCGTTTGATTAAACTAGAACCTGAGGAACCCGAATGGCCAGTTTTGAAAGCTAACATCTTCACTTACAGTGGAGATGTAGATTTAGCCAAATCTGGTTTCGAAGAGATTCTAGCTAAAGATCCTCTTAGTGTTGAAGCCTATCACGGCTTGGTTATGACTTATTCGGATTCGGGTTTGGATTTGAAAGAGGTGGAGAATAGAATTGAGGAAGCAATGTTGAGGTGTAGAAAAGAGAAGAAAGATAACGATTTTCGGGATTTGAAGCTACTTGTGGCGCAGATTCGTGTGATTGAAGGGAAGCATGGTGAAGCGTTGAAGCTTTATCAAGAGCTTGCAAAGGAGGAACCGAGAGATTTCAGACCGTATCTCTGTCAAGGAATGATATACACAATGTTGAAGAAGAAAGACAAAGCTGAGGAACAGTTCGACAAGTTTCGGAAACTTGTACCCGAGAATCATCCTTACAGAGAGTATTTTATGGATAACATGATTGCGACAAATCTTTTCTCGGAGAAGACTCTGCGTGAGATGGCTGGATCAGAGAGTTGAAATTGGGAAAAATATGTTTAACGCTTTAGCAAACCTTATTGAGGTGAAGAATGATGCTTAGTAGGTTTGAAGAAAAATGTGTTTTTAATGATTTTCTGATTCAGGCGTTTCTTGATTATCTTAGTTCTCTTTAGTTAGTGTATTTGAAGATCATAAGTTGAACACTTGATTTGATTTAGTGATGGATTTGAATCACAATTCCATGTGACATGGTCTAGATGCTTAGGTACATCTTGTTTCTTAGGTCGAAAAGAACGGTTAAGCCTTATATTTGCGCCATATCAGTCAAGCAGCTCGATACATTGTATGCTTGCTGCTTTTGATACATTGTGCATCTTGCTTAAATTTATCGGGTTTTTTGGGTTCTTGGCAAGTGAAAGCTATCTATTAGTAGTTAAGCTCAATCTCTAATATCTGCTTATCCAAGTAACCAAATGCACAAAGCATATCACACACGCTTATATTGCTTGCATCTACTAGTTGTGGATAATCCGAAAATCGATGTCTAATAGTGATAGCCAAGTTGCGATCCATCATAGAGCCATAAGTATGATAGAGATCTCTTCCCCCATGAAGTTGCCATGCTGTTTTTAACTAGACCACACTTATGTAGGTGAAATGTATAAATGCTATGTTCAATCAACCATGTTCTTGCTTGGTTTTTGTATCGGTAAGGTCCCCCACAATCACATCAATCGATAGGAAACTAGCCGAAATGACTTGGTCGGTTCGGTTCTCTACATCAAGACTCATATGTCCGGTTAAGGAAAACCGAACAGACAGTAGGTTCTTTTGAAGGTATGTACGATTGTCTTCATGGTCCCAACCATAGTCTCACACCTACAATTTAATCAACTAGCACACGTAAAACTCAGTCGTTGCATTATTGTTGCTGTACTACCTTGGGCTACTCAATTTCCGAAAAGATAGACGAGAAAATTTAGATTTAAAGGTTTTGTAGCAATGAGTATTATTTTACGTTGATGTTTGTATTAGCAAGTGTGGGCCTAACTCACACCCAAAAGCTAGCTCAAGAGCGGAGGATTGCCACAATACTTATATATTGGCCAATTGCACCTTAGACTATCGATGTGGGACAATTGATACACCCCTCCTCACGCTCAGGTTTGGACATTTGAAGCGTGGAGTTTTTCGTGGATAGCCACGAGGTGCGTCCACAATCGAATATTTTACTGGGCCTAAGCGGAATAATTGCTCTGATACTATATTAGGAAGTGTGGGCCTAACTCACACTCAAAAGCTAGCTCAAGAGTGGAGGATTGCCACAACACTTATATATTGGCCAATTACACCTTAGACTACCGATGTGGGACAATTGATACACTTCCCTCACGCTCAGGTATGGACATCTGAAGTGTGGAGTTTTTCGTGGATAGCCACGAGGTGCGCCCACAATCGAATATTTTACTGGGCCTAAGCAGAATAATTGCTCTGATACCATATTAGTAAGTATGGGCCTAACTCACACCCAAAAGCTAGCTCAAGAGTGGAAGATTGTCACAACACTTATATATTGGTCAATTGCACCTTAGACTACCGATGTAAGGCAATTAATAGTTTGCTAGTTTGGTTCAAGAGTGATCAAACCCAAAATTAACCGAAGAAGTTTTGGTTATTTCATTTTCTTGTGTATATCTAGAGATTTTATTCAATACGATACTGATAACATTAATAAAAAAATGATATCTTATATTAAGATCTTTAATCATTTATATATTTTCTAGCAGATTACTCTCCTTCCATTTCACAAAGATAGATTTTTTGAATTTTTAATACATTAAAAAATAGTTAATGTATAACTTGTTTTTTAGAATAAAACCATTTTATTTTATTTTATTTTATAGGCTGATTCGTTCACATAGACTCGTCAGAAGGGGAACTGATGGGAGCTAGGGCCAACGTCGAAGTTTATCTCCACTTGATGCTGAACTGGAGGCCTTAGCATGGGCGTTGGTATGTTTGCTCCTCAGACAAGAGACCAAAATAACTTTTCAGACAGATTCTTTGGAGCTCTTGAAGATGGTAAAAGAACCTGATACTTGACTTGTGTTTTCCACACAACTAAAGGAGGTCCACTACCTAAGGTCTTTTTTGTAAGTTCCTCCCTCATGTATTTACATCGTTCTCTGAACCGTAAGGCTGAAAACCTGGAACAGAGTGCAAGGATGCGGTCTTCTATCTTTATATATATGTAAACTCGTATGTTCCGACTTGGGTTACCACACCTTTTTAATTTCTATTGTCAAGATTGATAAAAAAAAAACCAGTTGTTTCAATCAAAATTTTGCATTTAACAATTTATTGTTATTAACCAATAGTTCATTTATAGAAACCCTAAAAATAGCACAGAGAAAAAGCCTTGAAAAGAGTCGTCTGTCACTCTTCTGAGATTCGATTGATCTATTGCCGGTCTCGAAGGCTTCACTTTCTTCTTAGATTCTCTTTTTCTCTAGCTCAATTTACTCTCACTTCCACGACATGCTTTTCGTCATGAGTTCGTTGGTGGTCGTTGGTTTCGGATTTGCTCTTGTTAGGTTCGAATCTAGTGGTTTAACTGATGTTCTTTTTAGTTCCAAGGCGAGTTGAAGGTGATGTTAGCTTGAAGGCATGGTCGACTTTTAAGTTTTTGTGTAGTCTTCTTTATGCGGTGATTCTGGTGCTGAACAATCTTATATTTGGGTGACCATTTTTGGACTTAGTGAGTTAGTGTAGAAGTATTATGTTTCATCTCCGTCGTGATTTTTTAGGTTCTTTGGATTGGTTTATGGTTTATCCAATGCGGGAATCGCCTATCCATGTGGTTGTGTTTCTTTGTCTTTAACTATATAGGTGGTTAGTATTTCGTGCGAGAGGAGTTCTCTTCCTATTAACTAGGATCGACAAGACGTTTTATTCCTATGTTATTTGTAAAGTAGTTATATATCCTCAGTAAGGAAGTGTGTGAAGTTTTTGATTGAAGGTTGTAGATTGCTTAAAATGCTTCTATTTTCTTCGGGCTGGAATGGTGGACGTCGGTGATATTTGTGGCTTTTCTTTCATTGTGGAAGCAATATAATGAGTTCTGTTAATGTTTCATAATTTGTGCTCGTGTTGCTTGAATCCATTTCTCCTCCAATCATCTCCATTTCTTTCCTGGATGATTTTATTTGTGTAGATCAATTTTGTTTATGCACTAGTTTTCACTCATTTTCTTAGTTGTTTGTTGTTTTGTATTATTTTTTAATCTTTTTAGCTATGGAAGCCTCTTTTTAGATTCGTTGTCTTTTGACTCCGGAAACGCGTAGTCGTTTATTAGCTTACGGTGCCGGAAATACGTAGTATTTTGCCGGTTTTGTATGAAATGACTGTTTCATTTCTATTATATAATCCTTTAAATGAAAAAACCCTTAAAAGTTCTATTTTCGTGAAACAATTTTTTCCCTAAAACATAATGAAACGGAAGTAGCAGAGGATTAAAAAATCAGTGTTATGTAGAAGATGATAAAAAGTAAAATCTTACTCAATAACAAACAAACAAAAACATTAATTAGCAAACTAGCCGAATATAGGAATACTTTTTCTTTAAAGTTTGGGTGAATAGAGTCGCTGTCACCTAGAAGGCAAACAAAATGCGTGATATTAGATCATAGGTTATAAATGTGTACTTGACCTACTCTTCCTTGTGTCGTGTAGACTCCGATTCCTCTCCTCGTTAGTTACTTATTCAAAACTTCAAATTACTAATTCTATTACTATTTTAAAATTATTTTATTCCGTAAATGGTATAGAGGTTTGGTTAAACAGCATAAATAAATTCTAAAGAACTATGTTAATTCTTTTAGAATTATTATTTCTCTTACCCCAAAAAAACATTATCCAATAGTTACAATGGCCAATGATATGTTTATGATGCATCGGTTTCTTTTCTTGGTGGCTATTATTGATAGTATCTTAAATGAAAACAATATCCTCATTTATACATATATATGCTCTACATACTATAAACCTTGATTATCCGTAAAAATTGTTATATTCTTTCTGTTTTTTAATAGGTAATATTTTAAAAGAATTTATTGTTTTAGAAAATAGTTTTATGCTAATATTTAAAATTATATGGTTTTGTAAGTTTTTTGTGTTCTGAAATAAAATTTAGTGATTTATTAATCTTTTAATATTGAAGGGAGGTAGTATCTCATAATTCAGGAGAAAAATATGAAAACTAATGGCGAGAAGTCTATAATGAGCCATCAATGTCTTTCTTAAGATATCTTTCCAAGAAAAAAAAGTTAAAGTGATTTTCTTAAACAAAATAATGATAATATTAAATATTTTAGGAAAAGTAAGTACAAAATAATAAAACAGAGTGTCAAAGACATTGTAGCCTGGTGGTTGAGTCTCTAGAGTCAATCTTTAGAAACCGAAGTTCGATCCTCCTCCACCACATGTTGTGGTCCGTTTGTTGACAAAATAATAATAATAATACGAAGATGGACTAAAATTTAGAGAGGTGGGTGTAAAAGAGACTAAATAGTGTTTAATTAATCACATTGTTGTCTTCTTCTTACAGCTTTTTTTTCACAAAAGGTTTGGTTTACTTTCACTATCAAGTCTCAACACTAATTTAATAGCTTGTCGATTTCACTAAACCACCAACATTCATCTATATTACTTGTTTATATAGTATTAGATATACTATATTATGGGATGCATCCGAGCTCTTCGATTATAATCATAACAACGTTAACAAACCACGCTAATTTTTTTAATAAACTATTACTTCCATTAATGAATTTTATGAGAAATTGATTCTACAGTATGGGGAGATCTATTGTGAAAAACCTTGAGTATATTTAAGTTTTAACCGACTATTCGACTAATAGAAACATATTACCATTTTTTTGTCAACAAACGGATTACAACGGATCGATGATTAATTCACTCTCACATATTCTCTCCACTTTTCACTATGCGGTGAGGAAGGATCGAACGCTAGTGCTTTGAGGATTGACTTTGGAGATTCAACCACATTTTACGATGTCTTCGGCTATTACCAATTTATTTCTTTTAAACATTTTTAATCTTTTTTTGTTAAAATCATTTTGAGTTTTTAATTGTGAAATGTTATGTGCTGGTGGCTAATTGAGTCTCATTTCTTGACCTTACTATGCGTGAAAGTTTTTGTATGATATATAGTTACACACAAGACACAACCAAATCTTACAAGATTGTGAGTTTTGACGTAAGCAAAGACAAATTCTGTGAACATGGACAGAAACAAAAATAATTATGAAAATACTACTAGGACCCAACTGTTTGAATGTGAATTTTCATCCAAAACTGAATTTCCTTATACGAAAAACAAATCAAACCATTGTCGAGGTATTGAACCACTTGGTTCTTTCGTTTCTTTGTATGGTTTTCGTCATGACGATTAGTAGAGTTTTAGTGTTTAAATTTTTTCTGATACATTATAATATTTGCATTTCGAGCTGAACATTTTACCCGAATTCGAATCGGAATCGAAGCATCTGAACCAAATATGAACTAAAGTATACTCGAAAGAGTCTTAGCTTCGGGTAGTTCGAATCCCCTATACATTAATTTTGAAGTTATTTTGACACATATCTTCACTAGAGTAACTTTCATCTCAAAATTATGACATGTCAACTTAGTGCAGTTTGATTAGTTAAATTGATATATGATTTTTTTATTAATAATAATCAATGTAATCGTTGTCTAAATCTTCTACCAAATTTATATGATCCAAAATATTTTATGTGATCTTTAATTATTTAATCTAATGCAATCAAATTAATTTTTCCAGCGGTAATTACTTATTAATAAAATAATATCAATTAAATTTATTTAGTTATCTTTATTTGGATTAGTTGTTTATCCTTTTCTCCTTAAATTTCAAAATATTAGAAACTATAATTATGAGATAGTTATTATAATAATAGTAATACCTCTGTAACTATTTTTGTTGTTCGAAGTTTTTCTTATTTGTTGAATTTTTTTAATAATCAAAATATCTCCAATTTAAATATTATAATTGTATACCAACAATAATTCTATATTAGAGACTGAAATACAAAACCGAACCTACACTAATATTTAAAACTATTACTTGTGATGACTAAAAATTTAAACTTAGACCCCTCAATTAATTTTAAATTATTAAATTTAGTTTTTTAATATTTACCATATATATAACTTCAAACTTTTGTAAATTATTTTTATAATAAATGTTTTTTAAATTTGATTTTCGTACATTTTATAATATATTACATTCTAAAAAATTAATACGCATAATCCAAAATTTTTTTTATAGTTTAGAAACATATATAATTTCTAAAATATAATTTATGATGAATTGATATATTTTAACATACATCTATAAACATGGTGAACAAGTTTTCACAAATGAAACTATAGAGAATAATGATGTGTACTACAAAACACATTAGTAAACTTTATCAAAATCATAATCACTAATTATATCCTAACCAAAAAATAACTAATTATATTAAGGAGAAATATGTTATTAACATTTTGATTTTTGACGATAATCTAACCGCGTATTGCGCGGAGAGCCATCTAGTTTTAGGTTCCGATCCGAACCTAAATTGACCCAAAAATCTCAATATATTCAAAAATTTGAATTACGAAAATATACTCGAAAAAATCAAAAAGATCTGAAATATCCATATCTAAATACTTAATTTGAATTTACTCAAACCCAAACTTATCCAAACCGAAAATGAATCAAAAATTATAAATACATGATTGAATATTGTAGAGCTATAAGATCAAAACTCAGACCAAACTTGATGTAAACCCGGTTGGATATCCGAATGCCTAATCTGTTTGCATCATATTATGGTCGAACGCATGACCGTTACAAAAGAATTTGCGAGTAGCGACTATTTAACATAGGCGAAGGAATCGGCTTTGTCTTTCTTTTTTCATTTTTTTTCTTTTGTTTTTGTTACTTTTTTGTATTTTTACGCCTGACAACTTTTTCCTTAATTAAATCTTACAAGTTACACGTTTAATTATTAATATGTTTTTTACTGATACTTTATTGACTAACGAGTAGTAGTTACGAACAAGAATCTTAGCTTTTCCATGCATTTGTACTAATATTATAACGTTTTTTTTTGTTAAATTAATATTATAACGTTTGCTCTGAACGTTTGTTTCTGTCAACAATATTTTGCTTAATCAACTTATGTACGACGCTAATCCACGTAACTAAATTTTGATACTAAAGTTAACATTTCTTACGAATGTTTTGACGACATTACTATAATAGAGGAGACATTTTCAAGAGAATACCTTCATTCTTAATCACATTTTTTTGTTTTAAAATGACTACAATTCTTTAAATTTTGAGAAGGCATAATCCTTTTTGGTAGCTTCGAAAACACTCCGAGTTCAGTCTGGTAATATTGTGCCAGAGAAGTCTATTTCTAAAATCTTAAGACATTGAATGTTTTTGAAATTGAATACCAATAAAAACAAAAGAAGGAAAACATAAACCACGTGGTGGTGGCCTAGTGATAAAAAAACTCAGTAAAAGGTGTAAACTCATCTACCCCGGATTCGATTCTCTTTGGAAACATTCTCACCTCCCACTTGGTCAGTCGAAGATGGTGTCACGCTTTAGGCCTATTAAAAACCGAGAAATAGACTAGTCTACGGTTTCACTAACCCTGAAAAAAATTAAACCTCTCAATTATCAAAAAAAAAACATACTTTTATCCCAAAAAAAGAAAACATAATTTCATTTATTTGAGAGATTGCAAAAACAATAATCATAAAAGTAGTGATTTGTGTGTGTAGGCTAGACATATAGGTGATCATTATTTTCTATGGATACATTAACGTCTGAAAATCCATGTTCTAAAAATCTCCGCCCGTTGAAGCCCCTTAGTCCAGTGGTTGACCAAGAGTTAATTAATGTTTCTACACCAGGAAGTCAAGAGATTGATTCTCCAAAGATGCGCAATTCATTGCAGATTAATGGAGGCAGACTTATATGAAGTCTTCAGCGTGGTGCAAGCGAGGACCGTTCGTCATGTCAGCAGATGGAACGGAAAGATTTGTCCGATAAAGTATTGTCTTTGTAGTTGTTTCTCAAAATTTGTAATAGCAATAGTAATAATTCACACGATAAAAAAATCCCCGCGTAAACCGATTATTTCTCCGCTTATCCGTTAGGCAGTGGCCGTCCGATTATGTTCTGTCTAAATCTGATTTTTCCAACCCGTCATTATTTAACTTATAGAATTAGACTTTTAATTAGAACCTTCCTAATGGTTCTGGAAACTTCTGTAGGATAATCCTAATAACATTAGGATAAATATAAAATATGTTTATGATAAATATTAAATAGGTTTAGATAGATTTGGATTTGGTTTTGGTGTTATCTTTAATTCTCTATATTACTATATAAGGCAGTTGCCTATGATTTTAACAATTGGAAGAGTTCATTAATAATATAGAGATTTTCAGAAAGCTCTTCCCAATATTATCATGGTATCAGAGCCGGCGATCCTTGTGGATATGTCTGAAGGAGAAGACGATGATGAAGATGATGATGACAAATTTCGTTATCGTGCAAAAACTGTGCGAAAACGATTTTTTGGAAATCATTCTGTGCAAAATCCGTGCTAAAATATTTTTTGGAAATATTTTTATTGTCCAAGTTGAATGTTCCGTTATGTCCGTACGATAATCCTAATATGGAAGAGTTCATTAATAATATATAGATTTTCAGAAAGCTCTTCCCAATCTTATCAAAACTGACCATTAAAATTAGACAAAAATTGTTATTATCTTTAAAATCATTGATAAGTTTTGGTCTGGGAACAAGTCAAAATATATATAAAACACGGTTATAAATTGTATTATGTATTTATAAAATTGATTTCAACTAAAAAACCAAAATAATCTAAAAACTAGTCACGATCAATCTCCGTGTAATTCCCGACTTTCCAATTAATCGCTAGGTCCATGGTCGCCACTCGACTAACGCTTGACGAGTTTTAGAACATGGCTAAAAACACCCTTAAATCAGGAGAAAGATACGGAGAAAAATAGATAAATTCGTTTGCTTTCAATTTTGTTCGTTTCCTTTCAATTTCAAATTATCTACATATAATTCCCACGCATAACTATATATACATATATTTTTTGCACATAAGAGATCAATAGAAACAGTGGCGAAAAAAAGAGATCAATAGAAACAGTACGGTCAAAACTTCTTTACCATTAACGACTAATACATGCCTTTTGCATTTAAATCATAAAACACTAATACTAATACAATCTTCCTTCAGAAGATAACTGTATATTTAGTGTGAAGTAAGTTAATGGTTTGTTTTGACTTTCGGAGGTAAAATGTAATAAAGTCGTTAAGCTTAATTTTGAGCAATGTGTCATATTATTTAATTACCTTGAGTGAAAGCAAAAGGCTGTAATAATTCTCAAGCTAGTCATAGTTGGTGAGCTCAAGAACTAATCCTTAATTAGTGAGTAACAAAACCATTAGAATATTTCAAAGAGCATAGATTTAAGAAGGTAAATATATAATTGAATACATGTCAACTCTGCCTAACCTAATCTTTTGGAGAAAGCCTTCTAGATATAATTTTATTAGATATAATAAAATTTCGATTAGAGGTATAATATTAAACATTAATATAAAATGTTATCGGTTTTAAGTAAGAATCAAATTTCCAATTGAGCTTTTACCAAAAATATATAAATTGTTACCTCTCTTCTCCACGGTAATTCAAACCACATTTTTAGCCTTCCTTCTTTTTTTATTTTTTTGTACAACTCTTTTTTATTTTATTTTTCCTCGCAAAACATAGTAATGTACATTTAGACCTTATCCTATACTCTGTCTCGCCTTTTGATTGATAAATGTTTAAGAAAATTTGTTTAATAAAATAAAATTTATGTATATTTTATTCATAAACGATGATAAATCTATTTTATTTTATTAAAAGGGAAGACATAGATTTTTTATGTGTGATTTTTTAAAATGAACATAGTTTAGAAATTTTATTAAATGTATCTAATAAATTAAACTAACTCTAATTACTCATTTACCTATTCAACAAACATATTAGAATATTCTAATATTCTTTTCACTTAATTACTATCAAAATTGTAAACCAACCCAATTTAAAATCATTAGTTTTTAGCAAATTTATTATAAATTTAAAATAAATCCATAACTTTTAAAATAATTATATCACAATATTATTATTTTCTAAATAAAATTTGTTACAAAATTTCAAAAAAAATTATAAAGTGATAAAATTTAGAAAAATCTATGAAAATTTATAAATAATTTATATAAACTATAAAAATTTAAGTGTAGTCATCTGATGTCTTTTTAAATACTCTAACGAGTTTTGTTTTACGATATTTTGGGAATTGAATATTATCCGAACTGAACCTATACGAGTATCCGAGGAAATCTGAAAGTTCGAAAATTTCAAATATAAACCGAACCCATAATTCGATATAACTGAATATAAAGCCGATACTCGAAAAATCTAAACATGATTAATAATATATAAAATTATTATAAAAAAACCGCCTGGTTGCGCAGATCAAATCTCTAGTTTTAAACTTTAAAAATATTATTGAAATAGTTGAAATAATGAATTACTATTGGATAATAGTTAGGGAGACTTACAAAAATACATCTTTGTATTGTCTGTTTTCCTTTTAAGTGTATTTCTGTAAATTAATCTAATAGTTATTGTAAGTTGTGTTTTGCAAAAAAAAAAAATATCACTCTAATTAAACATTATTTTTTAAAAGTATATGTTAGAAATCTAAAAAGTCTAGTTTTGTTTACCATTACAAACGAAGGGAGCGTACATATATTACCAACTAAAATTTTAAGAAGTAGCCAATTTATAAATGTGTAAATTGATATCTTCTAAAAAAAAATATTTCAAAAAATATCATTTGTTCTAACTACGATTAGGACGATAGTGTTGGAACTTAATTATGACAATGTAGCCACTATGACATAGTGCACTT
>OVAN01003326.1:0-10896 GCA_900406275.1 Anastatica hierochuntica
TCCAGATCTCGATTTAACTCTTGAAAGTGCAACATATAACTGGCCGTGAGAAAACAGTGGTCTGGGCAGAAACAAACCCACTTGTTGTAATGTTTGGCCTTGGCTTTTGTAGATGGTCATCGCAAAAGCTAAAGTCACAGAAAACTGTCTTCTGTGCATTCTGAAGAGAAACTTTGTTTTCGGTGGAGTGACGTACATTCTTGGGATTAAAACTTTATCTCCTTCCACGTCATTTCCTGTTATTATTCTACCTTCTATCACATACCGAGCTAGCTGAGTAACGAATAGCCTAGTACCATTGCATAAACCACCTTTAGTATCAATGTTACATAGACACATGATATGAGCACCTACCTTGAGCTTCAAGCAATGTCTAGGTAATCCAGTGAGTTTTATACTATTCAAAAACTCAGTAGGATATACCACAAAATCATCGCCCGCAACATCCGATGGTGAAATGTTGTCAGAGCTAAGATATACTTTTTCTTCACCTGAAATATCATATGTAACTAATATAATTAATATACATGGTTGTAGTAGTGAACATGAATTGCTTAACACGTGAGGTATTAGCATTTTTTTTTTAAAAGAACACAAACTTTTACATGGCAATTGTGAAAGCATGTAGTCATATATAAATCTCTGTTTGTTGACGTTCAAAATGAATCTCCACACACGTCTTTTGCCATAGTTATGTGATATTCTCCGCACTCATTTTTAAGCAAATCTTCAGAGATTTCGATCTCAACTTGTCCATCATTTGGGAGATTTATTTTCCCATCACCAATATCTAGAATCCATTTTGAGAAGGAATTTAGCTATTTTGCTGCCTTATCACTAACACCTGCAACCAATATCTAGAATCAATTTTAGTTGTACCTTTTATTATTTATATTTCGAAAATTAAAATTTTCGTCTAATTCATGAGTTATTTGACTTAAAAGACATAACATTTTATAAACGACACCTTATTAGGGTTCTCGAATTTTATCGAAGGTAACTAAAATTAATAATCGCGACATCGTTCATGATAATAAATAAAATGCGATGAATAGGTAAAATAATAGGGTAAACAAATCAATCTCTTCCATTGTTCGGACTCAACGAAGATAGTTTCATATTTTGTTCTCCATGCTTCTTCTGCATTGTGTTTCCTTTTGAAGACTGAAACAAAAAATTCAAAATGTGTTCGTTATGTTTAGTAACAATGTTATAGTGTTACGTAATTATTTTAAAATATAATATAGGATTGGAAGACCTTATTTTGAATTCATAAATTTCTAGTATATATGGATTTAACATAACCTGAAAAGCTTTGCCAATATCTGATTTAAAGAAACGCCTTCCTGCTAATTCAAATTTTAAATTACGTTATCCCTACGTTGGGCATTACGTTTAAAATATATGGAAACTTAACTCAAACACATATACCTTTAGAATACGAAACTCTTGCAAATCTTGGAACTACTATTTTTAAGTAATCATTGTTGTTTGCAAATTTTATCCAAAGATCTTCAGCATGTTCACCCCACAAGATACAATCTACGTAAATATGACTAAAAATTTTGAAGACAAATGTTAGTAATAAAAGAAATTTTCTCTAGATCGCAATATAACCAAATTATTTTTTTACTACCAATACACCAACTTACGCGGTGTTCCGAATTCGGAACTGGAGTTTACTCTTGTAAACTCCGGATAAGAATGGCTTTGAAGATTCTAGATGATAAAACTTTGTAACTTGGCCAATAACATCTAAAATTTTTAAGATAAAGTAAATTGAATTTTTAGGGTTTTAGACAGCAAAATAATAAAGAAAATACAATTATTTAAAACGTATAAAATGTTAACTTACCAACCATGTAACATGTAACATATGCAGGTTGGTTAATTATATCCTCAAACTCTACAAATTCGAAGTAAAGGCTATTTGAGAAAATTGAGGTTTCCGACATAATAGTAGTCTGTTTGAAAACGATTTTATAAGCATGTTTAGTTGGTCGATAATGTCCACTTGATTCGATCAATTCGAAGTTGGCAATACGCTTCCATTGTGGAGTGATATCCATTATAGATGCATGCATGATAATTATAGAGTGGTCGATGGAGGCTTGTATTTTATCACCCTGGATGTTACAAAATAATTAGATGAAGTTATATAACATATATTAACACGTAATTAAAAATCGGTTAATCTAAAAAGTTGTAACAAAGAATAGAGAGTAACCTTTTCATCAATTAGAATGGCTTCAAATGATTCTCCTTCAAAGGTTCTTTGACGCCAACAATGAATAAATTTCACGTAAAATTGGTTTTTTAATTAAAGGAGAGAGGTAAGAAATTTTAGTTAACGATGACATAGTTTTATGACGTTGTCAAGCAAAATGATGAATGGAGAATTGTCTTGCTAAACCGTGAATGTGTTATATATACAATGATTAGGTTTTTAAAAAAAACCTAAGTTTGCGACTGATTTAGTATATTTTTGGTTCTAAAATATTTTGTATTTATTATGGTTTTTATGACATCGTTAATTATCTTTCTTTTCCCTTCAAATCTTTAAATTACAGGGTAACTATATAAATTATGACAAATAAGTTTATTCTAAGAAAATCCAACTAATTAAATATTTATTTCCTTACCTTGGGTAATATTAACTCTACGTTTAATATTGCTTAAACTTGGTAAAAATCTCAAACGAAACACATATATAGAATGTGTCAACAATAAAATGGAATTTTTTTCTTATTAAGATATTTAACATAATCTCTACTTTTCTTTTATTTTATTTGTTCTTGTCATATGGTCATAAGTGAAATATTTGATTCCTTACAATAGGTTCATGCATGCTAAATACTAAAATTAACCTATACTATAGTTTTTTAATTTAACATATTTTTACGTCCACAATAGGTGTGGTAGATAACTTATGTAAAAAATTGAGAAATATTTGATTGTGATAATTGTTTGGAAAAATTGTATTTTTTTTATTAAACCTAAACTGAAAATATAACATTGATTGTGATAATTGTTTGGACAAATTGTATTTTTTTTTTATTAAACCTAAGCTGAAAATATAACACATTTTTTGTTACACATATATTAAACATTGAGACGATTGTTTTTTTTATAAAATTACATAACCGTTTAGCATCCGGTTTTACGAACAAAAGAAACAAACACACTAACCATACATTCAAAAAGAGTTCATTCCACAACACGTTTAACATAAAAACAACTACAAACATTGACATAATATATGATTACATATCAAAATCATCGTCAGCATCATCTGATGAAGACACACGACGTTGGATCTTTTTTGGCGGCGGCTAATCGACATTGTCATCAGTGTCGTATTCTTTCTCCACTTTAGATGAAAATTCTGTTGTATCACTACCAAATTTCGGCCAAGTCTATTTTTCTGAGTCCATTGCATCCGATTCGGTGTCCTTGGCCGCTCGATCACTCTTTGCACAATCGGCATCATCGTCGTCGTCGGTGCCTTCGGCTTCTGCTTTTTCAAGAATATTCATGAGATCAAACAAAGATTTTGTGGTTGGTGAGGCAAGCTCCTTAACCTCAAGCTGCTTCTCCTCATTAGGAACCATTCCTACCATATTTCCATTGTCATGCGATACGATTTTAGAATTGGCATCGTCCAAAAGGTCTACAACAAAAACGAAATTAACGTTAATGTAAAAAAAACACATTAACAAAATAACAATATGTATCCTAAAAAACACTATACTCTATATGGTCTTTACAATAAGTAGAGAATTGTTTTCTCAACGTATTAGTTAGATACAATCATTAAACGATTATCATAATTTAGTTCGATACTTACGTTTTATAATAATTTTATATTATTTTGATTACTATCTTCTTTATATTATTTATAAAATAAAGTTTTAAAGCACATGTATTTAAAATAAACGAACCAATGATTTGCATGATGAATTTTTTGAACATATAAACAAATCTTGGTAAGAGTACAAAAGTTGTCCATGTATTGTCAAGTCAATTTATGTTCTCAACACAAGCTATATTTATCAAAAGAAATTAAAATAAATAAAGTTCTAAAATTATGAAAACCTAAAACATTATCGACAAATCTTCTACGCTTTTCGAAACGCTCTTTACATATTTACTAAACCCCGAAATAAGTCAATGTTTTTAGAAACATTTAAATCATATGCTAACCATTTTCAAATATATTTAAAAAACACGAGAGTAACATGCATATAATTTATTTTAAATGTTATTTAACGTACCGTTTGTTTTATTTTTTGAAGAAGAAATTGGAGTCACAAAGGTAGAATTGATTTCGATTATTTCTGAAAAATATAGATCCATATGATTAACAAAAGAATGTCTAATACATTGTTAATAAAGATTGGAAAACAAAAAGATGAGTTAAACAAATATTTAAGAACATGCATTATGAATGAAATTGCTATTACAGTAATAAGAACTTACCATTTGTGTTTTTTCTCCTTGAAATATCTTGATTGACCGAGTAAGAAGTTGAATCCGACATTACCAACTAAGAAACAAAAAGTAAACGAAACATAAGTATATATTTTGAAAACAATATAACTATATTCGGAAATTTAATAGATGTTTACATAACCTTCTCCATTTCAAATGGTATAAGATTGTTTTGTTGGCTCCTATAATCTTCTCCTTCTTGAACCCTAGAGGAAGAGGTAGAACTAAGATGAAGAACAAGATGAGCTTCTCTTTGGTTATTGATGTACATACAATTTCATGCATATTTTAGTGTGTTTTAGCTTAGTTTTCATTCATATTTAGGTTGTAAATAAGCATATTAGCTTTAGAATGCATCATTTAGAGTCTTGAGTCTAGCTTAGGTTCATATTACATTTTGCATCCATCTTTCTTGCATTTGTAGGTGCTCTTTTGGATGGACTTTGGGAGGCTCTAATGGTGGATTCAAAGTGGGATTGGAGCTTAAAAATCATGGAGACAAGATGATAGAAGCCGAACAATTTTTTGCGAGGAAATGAAAATTTTTGGCGCCAAATTTTCAATTTGGTTTCATTCTTTAACTGTTTTGCTCGTGTTTCGAGTCAAAATACAACACTACCAAACCGAACTCAGAAATTTAGTTTGGTTTCATTCCATTCTTTAACTGCTTTTCTCGTGTCTCGAATCAAACTACAACACGACCTAATTGGACTCAGAAATTTAGTTTGGTTTGGTAAAATTGGAAGTTTAATCAGGATTTTACCCAATTTGTCTTATTGCACAACTCAAGGAGATGCCCTCAATAGGTATATTCATCCCTCTGTCTGGTTTTGATTCAGTTTCGGTTGTTCTAATGCAACCTTCATCTCTATGTCTTGTTTTGATTCAATTTTGGTTGTTCAAATGCAACTTTCTTCTTTAATAAAGTGAAGAAAGTAGAACTAAACTGATAACACTATTATTTTACCCTTTTTAGTTGGATTTTTACGTACTTATTTGCAGGTTTTTAATGGTTTTTCAACCTTTAGAGGTTGTTTTCTCTTATTTGTGATTTTAGGGACTAATCAGGTTAAATCATCAAAAGGATGGAGAAACGTGCTAATTGGGGCTCATTCATATTACCAAGAAAGTTTCATTGATGGATCATGAAGACAAAGGCTTAAACTTTCTGGCGCCCTTGTCGGGGACTTTATTCGTTACCTACAAACTTTTCTTTATTGATTTTAGTCTAGAACGTTTTTACTTTAAATTTTTACTTCTTTTTCGTTTTTTCTTTTCATATTTTATGCAAAAGAGACATTCTTTTGACGACTCATCTACAGTCAATCCTCCCATTGACATTATTGAATGTACCTTAAGGAGACAAAAGAGAGAAAGATTAGCTGCTATGGAAAATCCGAACCAGAATCCTCCTCACAGACAGCCACATCTTGTGGACTATCAAACCGTTCTCATTGAACATGATGACATAGCTGCTGGCCATGGACTTTTCGTCGCCCCTGCTGCCCTTCTTACACCTCATGCCAACTTACCTGCTGCTTGTAGGACTTCAAGGAGTCCAAGAAAACCCACAAGAACCTCTTGGTGCTGCCCCCGTTCCACAAAACCAACCAAGAAGAGGAAATGCATTTGTTCGAGTGGATAACCCACAACAAATTCCACCTAGGAATTTAGTTGGATTACAGCAACTCCCACAACTCTTTCGAGCCTTGATAAACCAAGGTTTACCTTAGAATCAGCCCTCTCAAGGACGAGCTCAACAAAATAAGCCTCTCCATCCTCATACTATTTGAGATTTCGATTCTTCTGATGTATTCTTCTTCGATTGGGATCCAATTCGTCCTCCTCTACCTCAAAGTAATGATTTTGAGATTAAACCTCATATCATAGCCTTGGTGAAGCAAAATCAATTCCATGGACTGTCCACAGAACATCCACTTGAAAATATCGACACATTTGAAGAGATATACAATACTACATGTATAAATGAAGTTCCATCGGACTACTTTTAGTGTAAGCTTTTTACATTCTCATTGAATGATAAGGCTCTTAAATGGATGAAGTCGCTGCCACCACAATCCATCACCACTTGGGATGAATACAAAGGTGCATTTCTGAACCAATTCTACACTAAGTAGAGATCGAGCTCTATTCGAAGCAAAATCTATGGTTTTCAACAAGGACCTACATAATCCTTTTATGAAACATTAGAAAGGTTCAAGGATTACACAAGGGACTGCCCAAACCATGGTTTCTGTGAATGAAATCTATGGAACATCATCTACAATGGTATCGACCATAAGTACAAGCTTTCTCTAGACACGACCAACAATGAGAGCTTTATGACTAAATATGTGCCTGAAGCCAGTCTTTTGATCGACAGCCTAGCTGCTAGTGATGCCAAAAGTGGTCCTAATTATGATAGAAAAGTGCGTGGATCCAACCATTTAACAAAAGCCGTGCAAATTTCAGAGCTAGAGATGATGATTTTTTCAACTACTAAAAGATAAACGAGGAGTTCATGCTGTCGAGACCATAGGAGAGGCGAACAAGACTCCAAATATGGAATATTTAGAAGATGAAACAGAGGAGAATGAGGGAGACATGAACTTTATTGGTGGAAGTTTTGGAAACAAGGGATACAACCAAGGATACCGAAATAACTCAAATTTGTCCTACCAGAACACTAACGTAGAGAACCCTCAAGATCAGTACTATATGCCTGAAAACGCCCAACAAGGAGCTTCTTATCAGCCTAAGCAACAAATTTTTAACAAATGAATGTACCAAGTGAAGCAACCATTCACTTATCCTCAAGCCAATGCATCAAATCTGCAGGAGAGCAAGCTTGAGGCAATGCTAAAGCAAATTTCTCAAGAGATGAAACAAAACCACAAGGAGGTTAATGAGAGGTTAGACAACGTCTAAAATGATCTTACAACAAAGTATGAAGCCATTGTTACTCATTTCCAAAAGCTTGAAGTATAAATCACTCAAATGAGTTAAGCTATCAAGAAACAAGAATACTCGGCGAAATCCTTCTCTAAGATCGCCAACTTAAGGAAAGTTATGGAGGTCGTGTCTACTGCTAATAAACCTCTTAAAGACCTCAATTATCAAAGGAAATCACCTCCGGATCGTTTACCAAATGAATCTAAGAAAGCTTACAAGAAGAGACTCAAGAAGATTCCTTTAGAGAAGATCGAATGCCCAGGAAAGTTCATCATTCTCTGCTCAATAAATAAAGTTAGGATTGATTATTGATTATGTGATACTTGAGCTTATGTGAACATGATTTCACTAAGCATGGCTTTGGACTTAGGGCTCTCAAACTTTCATCTCGAATCTCTATCGAGTATGCTGATATGTCTGCATCCTCACCGTAAGGATTTTTGCCAAATGTTTTGCTTGAAGTAGGAGAATTTTTCATACCTACAGGCTTTCAAGTTGTTTTTATGATAGGAGGTAAGACAAATCCACAGATTCTTAGCTTCCAAGTCTTAGCTACTGCTGGAGTAATCTTCGTTTTCCCAAACAAAAGGATTTGCTTAGCGAGAGTGAACAGGCAAGTCTATTACCCTGTTGTGAGCAACAACTCCAAAGCAAATGAAGTTATTTTGGAAGACAAGAAGGTTAGTTTAGACCCTGAAGATAGCCACAAGACACATCAAGTCTCAAAGAAAGAAGCTACATCCATCAAAACGCCAATTCTTTCAACACCGGCGAAAATGGATGCAAAGAGAGACTCTTGTACCATCGAGGTACAAACTGACCCTTTCTTGGACATGGATGAAGAAGAGGAAGAGGTCTACAAGTTTCCAATGTCCTATGCCAAAGTCAACATCCGAATCCTCATTGGTCTTGATTTGAAGAGCGATGAAATTTACAAGAAGAAGCTCGAGAACACTCTTAATCTATTCCCGAAGGCAATTGTGATCTATGAAGCTATTGGAGGCACACTTGATTATCTTAAGTCACCCTGTACACCACCAATTCAAGATACTCAAGAAGCTGAAGGAACCACAATTCTTTTAATGGAAATCGATCATGCCTAATAAGTGAAAAGAGTCGAGCTAAAGACTCAAAACAAACGCTTTATGGGAGACAATCCACACGGTTTTAATTTTTATTTTTAATTTTTATGACTCATTAGATGTCTAATAGTTAGTTTTTATTTTTTCAGGATTTTAGAAAATCAATAAAAATACAAAAAAGAGTCGGACTCAAGAGCAAACCTGAAAGTTGCTGTGACTAGGTGATGACAACCAGAGTATAGGAGTGCCACAATATTACAGTCGACTAGTGTCAGGGGCAAAATCCCTCGAAATTTGTTTTTCAATCTTGGCAAGAAAGCAGATATAAATCGTCTAAGCCATCTCATGGACCATTCCAAATATTCATTCTATACCGGAGAAGGATAATAAGGACCGCCAATAAAGCTAAATCCTCAGATAAAAAAAATTCTTGGAACAAAGTGATGATATCATGAAGAACCAAGAAGAATAAGCTTAAGAAATGCCATCATTCGATTATACTGAAACATTGAGAGCTATCCCAGAGAGTTTTAAACAATACCAAAAGAGGTAAACAAACCCCGAACTTCATTTGTTATTAACTACCACTAAATGATAGGTGAGATGCCCGAGAGAAACCGACCCCGGTCAAAATCAAAAGTTGCCCGGATGATCAAGTTTCTTAACAAAAGGAAACATGGAGATTTTCAGTACCCGCCACGCAAATTAACTCAAACCATCGAAGATGCCCGAGCAAAGTGAAACATTATGAACAATACAACCCGGTTAGAATTTCGATTTTTTTCAAATTTTAATTATTGGCTAACATTACGTCTTTGCCAGCTAGCCAATGAGTGTGGAAACCAAAATTTGCAGTGTTGATATTCGTATTCGGAGGAAAGCGAGAAAACCCTAACTTTCTTTGAAGTCCCGGATATCTGTTAAACCAACAATGACAGATAAAAAGCACGAAGAAAACAGACGACGAGATAAACGTAAAAACAAAATCAAAACAAAGTTGAGCAATAGAGATCTTATTCCGAATCTACGTAGAGCATTACAACAGGTGGTAAGCCGTGGCCGCGAGAGCTGTCGGCAAGTATCTTAGTTCTAACAGTGTAAGACTGATAAACCTAATTGAGGCGCAGCTCGCTAGCAAAAAACGAAAATAAACCTAACGCTCTAAGTATGAATTGTGAAGAAATTTATGTGTGTCCCCCTTCTTGTTCTCCTTAGCCCCTCTTTTATATGCCTTTGTAAGCTTATCTCTTTTCCTTTTCCACCCTAGATTTGAGCATATCTTTCCGCAGAAATATTCCATTTTTCGGAATATTCCATATCTTTACGAGTTTTCCATATTTATCTTCAGATTTTGACTTTATCGTATTTTCCTTTTATCTTTTGCGAAACTCGGGTAGATCGTTGACGCAGTTGGGCTCGTTCTTGTTCCGAAATCGTAAGTGGACTTTTGTCGCGTTTTGGGTCTTCGTGGGCCGTTTAGCGACAAAGTGATTTTTACGATTTCTTTCAGAGAAATCGTTCTTCATACGACTATGTGGTGACGTTTTTACGAAATGATAAGACCGATCGTATAGTTAAGACAATGTCATTGTTCGAGTTAACCATTATCGTTTAGTACGATCAATATAAAGTTTTTACGAAAAGTACAAGTCTTTACGATTATTGCCGCGAAACTTCAACGGAAACTCCGATCGAGACGAAACAAGAAACAATCGAACCGGGATTTGAGGGAGAAGATAATCAAGAAGGCATGGTCTAGTCAACCGTGGGCGACTAGACTTTACGAGAGTCTAGGCTCCCGGTGGGCGACCAGACCGTGAGTCTGGGCGCCCGTTCGGCGGCAAGACCGTGAGTCTGGGCGTCCAACGGGCGGCTAGACTTGCCATTGTTCATATTGCTCGTATTTTCAAAGCGACGCGGTTATCCTTCATTTACGGTGACTTCTTATCGCTCTGAAACTCATTTACTGAGGTCTCTCAGAGGTCTCGGATGTTGATTTTGTTATTCTCGCGTTTAGTTTCCCGCGAGTGACTGGACTTTGCGAAGCGGCCGCTTTTGGTTTTCTAGACGCGGAGCTTTGACATTTGGTCAAGAGGAGATTGACTAGATGCCAAGAGCTACGAAATTGATAATCCTCTCACGATTTTCATTTTTGAAGGAGAGACGATGTTTCCGTTACGCTTTTAGGCATCGATTTTGTTGTGACCGTTTTTGACCCCAACAGTTGTGATCTTGGACATTGGTTTCGAGATAACCGTTTTTGACCCCAACAGTTAGTCCCCCAGCTCGCAAGTTTTGGGAATAATTCTTGCGAGCGAGAGATGTGTGTTTAATCGGAATCTACGGCCAAGAGTGCTTTTCCTCTCTCGAA
>OVAN01003326.1:10962-29549 GCA_900406275.1 Anastatica hierochuntica
CGTAAAGGCTGCCTACGTACCCTTGTAGAAGGGATCAAGCCTTTCGTATTTTGTTTTGGAGTTAAGGTTCTTACGAACTGTTTTCCAGTAAGACCTTTATGGTTTAGATGTGTGTCGTGTAGAGATTGTCGAGCATATTGTTGTTGACGTCATTTTGTATCGGACCTTTGTCGGTCTCGAGACTAGGCTATCTGCTTTTAGATTTTTGAAGTCGTGGATTATCTCCTTTTATAAATGAATGGAGTAGCCGTATGCGGAGATGAGAGAAAGAATGTGAATTGTCATCTCATTTTTATTAACCAATTTCGTAAGTCCAATATGTCTAAAGCATTAAAAAATTTAAAGCGGTTTTTTTATTTTGCCCCATATTATTTATAAGAGTTGTGAAGAACAATAAAATTATTTTAAAAAATAGACTTCACATGTTCATTTAGAAGACATTTTTATCATATTTTATACGTTTGGTTTTAAGTAATCGAAATGAATAATAATTAATTTTATGGGTTTAAAATAATTTGAAATTAGTTAAAAACAAGAATTTTGTAATGTTTGGTTTTGATTTTTTAGATTATAACTAAATCAAAATCGAACCGTTTATTATCTCTTTAAGAAAAATAAAAATTTTCTTAAGCAATAAAAAGTATCTTATATATTATTTGAAGAGAAATAATGAGAAAATGATTAAGAGCCGAAATTTGATATATCAACCATAGAGTTTCTTGGGGGTTATTAACCAATGAGGAAGCTCTAAAATTTTCATACTTAACTGTGACATTAATTACGATAAAATAGTTAAGGTAGTTAATGATCTGATACACATAATCTAAACAATAAATGAATATTCCATTTGAGTTATTTTAAAAATAAATATGATTTGCAGAAGATACTAAAATATTTGTTTTAAATAATTGTATTTGTAAACAATAAAATATTTGAATTGTTTAAATATTTAAGTCTATTACGAAAAAATTAAAATCTTTAAAGTGGTGTATTGTTTTGTCCTATATTGGCTCTGAAAGTTTAAAGGAGCAATAAACTTATATTATAAAATAAACTTCACATATCCACATACAAAACATCTTTTCTCACATTTCGTATATGTTTGACTTTAAGAAATCGAACCAAGTAGTAAATATCTTTTTTGCTTCAAATAAAAAATTGAACTTAGTTGAACTTAACAGCTTTTGTATTGTTTAGATTTGATCTTTTGGGTTAAAACCGAACCAAGACCGAATCATTTAATATTTTGATTTAATCTTCTTTCAACTAAATCTTAAGAAAAAGAAATGATAAAGAATTTAAAAGATTTTGGTTTGAAATATTTTGATCAAAAAAATTTTAAAAAAATTCGTAAACAATAAAAAAAATTAAATTCTTACTTTTTAAAACTCAATTTTTGTTTTCTTAATCTTTAAAGTGGTCTTCTGGATGAGAGGTTGAATATGACGAACATATGTCTTATCCCGAAAACGGGTAGACCACGGAAAATGGCGGAGTTCAGACCGATAAGTCTCTGTAATGTAGGTTATAAAATCATATCGAAGGTACTGTCCCAAAGATTGAAACGTGTTCTCCCAAAAATAATATCGGAGAAACAATCGGCCTTTGTTCAAGGAAGGTTAATTTCGGACAATATCTTGATTGCTCAGGAAATGTTCCATGGCCTCCGGACAAATAACATATGCAAAGGTTCACATATGGCAATTAAAACCGATATGAGCAAAGCCTACGACCGAGTCGAGTGGGTCTTTATCGAACATCTCCTCTGGAAGCTAGGTTTCCATGAACGTTGGATTGGCTGGATAATGAAGTGTATCTCAAGGGTTTCGTATAAAGTGCTAATTAATGGCCAACTTACATGACAAATTAAACCTCAGCGCGGTTTGCGCCAAGGAGACCCGTTATCTCCGTGTTTATTTATTTTATGTACGGAAGCACGTATTGCGAATATTAAAAAAGCGGAAATTTGTGGTAGTCTCACGGGTTTAAAAATCGCTCGACATAGTCCGGCGATATCCCATTTGCTTTTTGCGGATGACAGTCTGTTTTTCTGCAAAGCAGAAAAGACTGAGTGTTTAGAAATTCTTGACATCCTGCAGAGATACGGTCAGGCCACAGGTCAACAAATAAACTTCGACAAATCCTCGGTGATTTTTGGTCATAAAATTCAGGGTGATTTAAAACATGAGCTTAAGCAGGTATTGGGGATCCAAGCTAATGGAGGTATGGGTTCTTATTTTGGGCTTCCTGAGAGTCTAGGTGGTTCGAAGACTAAAGTCTTCTCGTTTATTAAGGCGCGACTGGATGAGAGGATTAACGGCTGGTCATCGAGGTTTCTCTCCAAAGGGGGAAAGGAGGTTCTGATAAAATCGGTAGCGGCAGCACTGCCCACCTACGTTATGTCATGTTATAGGCTACCAAAATCCATCACTTCAAAGTTGACGAGTGCGATTGCTAAATTTTGGTGGAGCTCAGGGGGTGGTAATAAAGGTTTACGTTGGTTTGCCTGGAAGAAACTAACAAAGTCGAAACATGATGGTGGATTAGGTTTCCGAAGTATTGACGATTTTAACTCGGCTTTACTGGCAAAGCAGTTGTGGAGGCTTATACATTTCCCACACTCGTTACTCGCTAAAGTGTTGAAAGGTAGATACTATTGGAAGGATAACCCTATGACGGACAAGAGATTTTATTCCCCCTCTTATGGGTGGCGCAGTATTATTTCGGCACGATTTATTCTGGAAAGGGCTCTTATAAAGTAGGTAGGTTCGGGCACATCTATTGCAGTCTGGAGTGATCACTGGATTCCATATCAATGGCCCAGGCTAGCACGACGGAAAGGACCAAACTACCCATCTCATCTTTTGGTCAGCCATATGATCGACCGTCGAACGATGGATTGGAATCATAATCTCTTAGATGAATTTTTTGATCCTCGAGATATCCCCATAATTAAGAGTATCCCCATTAGTAGGCTAGATTCTCCGGATAGAATTATTTGGGCTTTCACGAAAAATGGTTCATATACGGTGAAATCGGGATACTTTGTCGCCAGGAATAGTGGACTTACGGTGCAGGAGCCACAATCATTTGGTCCAGATTTTAAAACACTGCTCGCCCAGGCCTGGCATATTACGGCTCCATCAAAAATCAAAAATTTCCTGTGGCAAATAATCTCGGGTAGTTTAGCGGTAAATTTTGGGTTAAGATCACGGGGTATAAAATGTGACACATTCTTCCCCAGATGCGGTGTAGACAAGGAGACGATTAATCGCGCTCTCTTTGAGTGTCCCCCGGCGCTGCAAACTTGGGCTCTCTCTGGTATTCCTTCGTTGAACGGCACCTTTCCATGCCAGTCTATTTGGTCGAATATGGATTTTCTCTTCTGGCGGATCCCAAAGATGGACGCGGATGATATTAAACTAAAAGTATTTCCCTGGATTTTGTGGTTTATTTGGAAGGCGCGGAATGCAAAAGCATACAATGGGATAGATAGAAAACCGCATGTCATTTTAAAGATAGCTCGGAGTGGGGCACAAGTTTGGCGGGACGCTTAGGCAAAGGAAAAAGTATCGAAGGGGCCGTCTTTGCACATGATGCCTAGAGGGGAGGGGTTAGTCTGTCAAGTGGATGGATCCTGGAAGGGTGAGGACACCTTCTCGGGCATAGGCTGGTTCGCTTGCAGAGTTGGGTCGGATGGAGACTTGATGGGCGCTAGGGGCCAACGCCGAAGCTTATCTCCCCTCCATACCGAACTTGAGGCTCTAGCATGGGCAATGGAATGTCTACTCTTAAGAAGGGAAACCCGAGTAACTTTTCAGACAGATTCCTTGGAGCTTGTGCAAATGATAGGAGATCCTGATACCTGGCCAGCGTTTTCCACACAACTGAGGGAGATCCAATATCTAAGATCGTTTTTTGTTAGTTTTTCCCTCCTGCATTTACATCGTTTTTTGAATTGTAAGGCTGACAATCTGGCACAGAGTGCAAGGTTGCGGTCATCTATTTTTTCCTATGTAAACTCGGTGGTTCCGGCTTTGATTTCTGAGCCTTTTTAATATATTCTTTGTTGAAAAAAAAAAATCTTTAAAGTGGTATGGTATTTTTTTCTATATCATCTGTAAGAGCATTCAAGGCCAACAAACTTATAGTATAAAACATACCTCTTATTTTCATTTAAAACATCTATTGTCAAATTTCTGATATGTTTGTTTTAAAGAAACAGAACCAAATAGTTTTTAATTTTTTGGGGTTCAAAAATAGTTTCAATTGAGTTAAACATAATATTTTATACTATTTGGTTTTTACTTTTTGGATTATAACTAAATCACAACCGAACCATTTACTGTTTTGGTTCTCAATCGATATTCAATTAAAATTTGCAAAAAATAAAAAGATTAAAAATTTTCAAAGAATTGAGTTTGTAACATTTTGACAGAAAAATATAAAACTTGCGTAAATTATAAAATATTGTAGTTGCTCCTTAATAAAAAAACTAAAAATTAAAAAAAAAATTTAAAAATTTGGTTTAAGCATTTTAAAAATATGTTTTTTAAATTTCAAGAACAATTAAAATGATTAAATTGTTACTCTCTTATGTCCAATTTTTAAAGTCCAATATGGATGAAACATTAAAAATATTTAAAATAATGTATTGTTTTGTTTCACATCGGTTGTAAGAGTTTTGAGGAGCAATAAACTTATAATATAAGATAGACTTCACATGTTAACTTACAAAACATCATTTGTAACATTTCAGACATTTAAATTTTAAGAAATCGAACACAATTGTAAATATTTTGAAGGGGTCAAAAATTGTTTGAACTGAGTTAAACATAAGAATTTTTATTTTTGTTTAGTTTTCATTTTTCTGGATTAATACTAAATCATAGACTGAACCATTAAGTGTTTCGATTCTCATTTCAATTTTATTCAATTAATGTTACAAAAAAACTTTTAAAAAATAAAATATATAACAGTTTCAGTTTGTAACATTTTGATAAAAAAATTTAAAAGTTTTCCTAAATAATGAAAAAATCCAGGATGCTCTTTAATAAAAAAAATGAAAAGGGAAAAACAATTTTTTAAAAAGATTTTGTCTGAATGTTTCAAATTTTTTTTAAAAAAAATCATAAACCATTAATGTATCTAAATTGTTATTCTTTTAAGCCCAATTTTATAAGCCCGACATGGATGAAACACTAAAATTATTTAAAGTGATGTATAGTTTTGCCCCACGTCGATTGTAAGAGCTTTGAAGAGCAATAAACTTACAATATAAGATAGACTTCACATGTTCACTTTCAATATATCTTTTGTCACATTTAAGATATGTTCAATTTTAAGAAATCGAACTGAATTGTAAATATTTTTAAGGTTCAAAAACGTTTTGAACTGAGTTAACTGTATTTTTTGTTTTGATTTTTCAGGACAAATACCGAACAGAAACTGAATTGTTAAATTTTTTAGTTTTCATTCAGTTTTATTCAATTAGTTTTTACAAAAAAACTAAACGGTTAAAATTTATAATGATTTCGGTTTATAATTTTGATAGAAAAATATGAAAATTTTTTCGTAAAAAGTTTTTAAAAAAAAAAGTCATGATGCTCTTTAAGAAAAAAAAATGAATATTTCAATAAAAAAATAATAAATTACACAAAGAATTAAAATATTTAAATTGTTACTTTTAAGACCAGTTGTGTAAGTCCAATATGGATGAAAAAGTAAAATTGTTTAAAATGGTGTAATGTTTTGTTCCATATCGGCGGTGAGAGCTTTAAGGAGCAATAAACATACAATATAAGATAGACTTCACACATTCACTTACAAAACATATTTTGTCGCATTACCTATATGTTCAATTTAATGAAATCAATTATAATTGTAACTAATTTAAGGTTCAAAAATGGGGGAAAACAAGTTAAAGGTAAGAATTTTTGCAGTGTTCGGTATTGTTTTTCGGTATTAATACTGAACCGAAACTGAGTCGTTAAGTGTTTTAATTCTCATTCGGTTTTGAATTAATTTTTACATAAAATAAAATGAAAAACATTTAATGAAATTTAGGTATGTAAGATTTCAATTAAAAGTTTAAATTTAAATTTTCTTGTAAATAATAAAAAAAATTTAAATTGTTAATCTTTTATCCCAATTTTGTAAGCCCGATACGGATAAAAAAAAATAATTTTTAAAAAGTGTTGTGTTGTTTTGTCCCACATCGAATGTAAGAGTTTTAAAGAGCAACCAACTTTCAATATAATACAGAACTCTCATGTTTACTTAGAAAACATTATTTGTCATATTTTGGACATATTGGATTTCAAAAATGAACTGAATAATAATCACTTTTTGTCCCAAAAATTGTAACATAAGAATTTTTTCATTGTATGGTTTCAAGTTTTTTGAATTATAACTAAACAGAAATCGAATCATTTAGTGTTTTGGTTACCATTCGGTTTTCAGTAAAATTTGGTGAAATATAAAATGACTAAAATTTAAAAAGATTTCAGCAAATAATATTTCGATAAAAATATAATATTTTTATAAAGAATAAAAGAAATAGAACCGAATAATAATTACTTTTTGGGGGTTAGAAAATGATTTGAATTGAGTTAAACATAAGAATTTTTGTATTTTTGGTTTCGATTTTTGGATTATAACAAAATTATAACTGAACCATTTAGTGTTTCAGTTTACAATTAAAATTTTCAAAAATTAACAATATTAATTCTATTTCAAAATTTTGGTCTATCGACACGCAGTTACAATACTTCCATTTTAACTCTTCAAAGTTGTAAAAAAACAATCAATAATACTGTTTCATTTACCATCCATGTCGTAAGTTTCATAATTTATCACAAAATACACAATTTTGATATTACATTATTTATCTAAAACTATTTCATTTACCATCTATCCATTTAGTGTTTAAATGAACCACTTTAAAAATTATTGTAATATCAACTATCACAATTTTCTTTTCTTTTTTCTGAATTACATATTTGTACACTTTTATTATTTAGAAACCAATCCTTATATACTATAATTTCGCGTTAGGCGCAGGTCAAAATTTAGTTATCTTATAAACTAAAAACATAGCTTATATTGTTAGTATAGTCCATAAAATATAAAATTAACTATTGCAAATTTTCATGCTAAGAAATAAATAAAATGCTAATAATTAACTATTACCACTGTCTTCGGGCCCACTTCCAAGATTTCTCTTTGACTCACATTCTCCGCACGGCGAATTCACGGGCAGATCGCTTGGCTCGCGGCTCTCGTCTTTTAAATCGTGATTACATTTTTGTAGACTCTCTTTCTCCGAGCTGGATAACCAGTTTGGAGGATAACAATTGATTATTGTGTGGTTGGCAAAAAAAAAAAGAAATAAATAAAATGCATTTATTTATAAATTAATTAAACATATGCATAGGATGAATCAATATTCTATTGTAACAATACTGATATGTGTTATAATTTATAAGGATATTATTGTATGATGCAAATTTAGAAGGAAAAAAAAAACATGTGACACTTTGAGACAAATAAAAAGAGAAGAATGTGTGACACATAATTCCTTCTTTAACGTCTAATTCCTATTTTTATTCCTAATTTTCATATTTAAAGCTCACTTGCATTTTTTCGTTTGTGGGTTGTTCTATTCCAGTGTGGCTCGTTGCACCACCTCAAATTTCTTGAGTAATAGGAAAGCCTTTCTACGTCAAAAAAAAGCTCACTTGCATTTTTACTTTCATGAAAAATTACGTAAACATAGAGATACCAAACTAACATCTAATAATTGAAATTTATTTTAGTAATATGTATCAACCATCCCAGCTTTTAATCCAGACCAACTTTATTTCGTAAATAATATATAAATGTTACCACATGTTCGGAGGACAAATCACTTTTAAAAACTGATATCTGTCAATAGTAATTTGATGTAAACACATAATAAAAAATAATGCAGAAAAAGGAAGAAAGATAAATAATAAAAATATCCAAAGATTTTCATACGAAAACAAATGGTTTTTCTTGTGAAAGGAAAACTAATACTAAGAAACAAATAGATTTTATTTTCATATAGTATTATAAAAACAACGAAAGTTGTCAATGGATGAAGGTCAATATTTATTTTCCCTCAAATGGTTGATTTATTTTGATAATGTGCAAGTCCATTTTTTCAATAATAAGAAAACTCTTTTTTTTTTTTACCGCTAATCATTTTATTTGATATTGAAAGGTTTTACAAGGGTAGAAACTACAACCATTTGATTACATAAAGTAAAAGAAGGATTTTTGCTTGCTTTGCTAATTGATCAGTTGTTCCATTAGCATTTCTCTTAATATACCTGAAATTGGAAACCTTTCTTTTTTTAAAAAATTTTGTTGATGTCATGGAAATAGCTTCTTAATCCTTGTAATGACTTCGAAGATTGCTGGCGACTGATTTGGGCTGATTGAAGATAAAGATATAGATTTTTGTTATTTCCACAGAAAGTTACCTTATCATACCCCAATATGCTAACCTGTATGACAGCTTCTCTGATTGCATAAGCTTCGGCTTCAAGTGCTGAAGAAATTGGTGGAATTGAGGTTGATCCAGTTATAACAGATCTTCCTTCTGCAGTAAATAATATCCAACCTACTCCAGCTGCTTGCTTATTTGATATCCATGAGGCGTCTGTCTGACAAAGAAGCTGGCTATCTTGATCTTCATTTGTACTTTGCTCATTTGCTACATCAGTATCTGTCTGAAAATTTATTATCCTTTCTTCTTCTATAGCCTTGATCCAAATATTTAAATCCAGAAAAGCATTGTTGATTATGAATGGGATAGGAGTTCTTTCATTTTCAAAAACTATCTTATTTCTCATCATCCAAATTCTCCGACCAAGAAATGCAGCCAGGTTAGCTATGGATCCATTAAGAGTAATAGTTGAAGAGGTAACCTTACTTACATTCTCAGCCAAGGAGTTGGAGTTGAATTACTCTTCTATGGAGCTGCCCATTGCTGCCAGATTCGAAATTTCCTTTGAAACTCTGCATTTAAAAATCAGATGATTAATACTTTCTTCTTCCTCTCCACATAAAGCACACATAGTATCAACTATAAGTTTCCTTTTCTGCAATTCCTGAGATACTGGTAAGCTTTGGTGTAAAACTCTCCACCAGAAATGTTGCACTTTTGGAGGGACAGGTAATTTCCAGATTTGCTTAAAGATAGAGACATTACTTGATTGGGCAGGATGTTGTTGTTTGCTCAATAATGTATAACCTGATTCGACTTGATAATCACCTGAGGGTGAGTATAACCATTCTGGTTTGTCAGGTGCATCAGCAAGACTTGGCCTAATCATCTTGATTAAATCGATGTCTGTTGAAGAAAACCATTGATAGAGCTTGGTGTCATCCCAATTATGTCATGTTGGATCCAATATATCTGCAACACATAAGTTGTTAGGCAGATTGTTGTGGATTGAAGATGGAGCTCTTGGTGGATTCGTATGTAACCACTTATCTTGGAATAATGTGATTGTCTTTCCATTACCAACTACCCATTTAAGACCTTGTTGAATGATAGGAAAACTTTTTGTGATGCCTTTCCAAGCATAAGAGGATGAATTTGTTGCCTTAGCTTCAAGCAAATCTCCTTTATTATAGTATTTTGCTTTGTAGATTTTGGATAATAAAGAGGTTGGATGAGTTAACAGTCGCTATGTTTGCTTAGCTAATAATGCTAAGTTGAAAAGCCTTAGATCACGGAAACTCAATCCTCCTACAGTCTTGCTTTGAGTGATCTTATCCCAAGCTATCAAATTAATCTTAGTTTTATCCTTTTGACATGACCACCAAAACTTTCTAATTGCCTGAGTTATGTTGTTGATAATTCTGACAGGTAAATAGAAACAAGACATTGTATAGGTTGGAAGTGTTGAAAGAATAGACTTGATCAAAACCTCTTTACCAGCTAAAGACAACAATTTAGATGACCAAGAGTTTATTTTATCTTCAATCCTTTGCTTAATATAAGAAAATTGTTATGTTCTGTTTTTGCCTATTAACTCGGGAAGTCCTAAGTATTTTCCAAATCCACCTAACTTATGAATCGAGGTTTGATTTCATAATGTACCTTGTAAGTCAGGTGAAGTATTTTTGCTGAAGAGAATAGCTGACTTCCCATAGTTAACCCATTGACCTGAAGTTTCTCCATAAATCCTCAGAGCTTCCATCAGTCTTTGACATTCTTCATAATTTGCTTTGCAAAATATGAGTGAGTCATCTGCAAAGAAAAGATGAGATATTGCAGGACCACTTTTGCTTGGCCTATATCCATGTAAATCACCTTTGTTCACCATATTCTGCAAAAGGTTGGATAGACCTTCAGAGCATAATAAATACAAGTATGGAGAAAGTGGATCACCTTTCTAATACCCCTTTTAGGATATATTTTACAGGTAGGTTGGTCATTAACTAAAGCAGAGTATGTTACTGCGGTCAGGCAGTTCATAACCCAAGTACACCATTGCGTACTGAATCCTAAACTCTCCATAATATAAAGTATGTAATCCCACTGAAGTCTATCAAAAGCTATAGTGATATCTAGCTTAAGAGCTATGGATTTGTGAACTATATCCCTGGTAGTGAGACTATGTATCATTTTTTGAGCAATTAATACATTGTCTGTGATTAGTCTACCTGGGTTAAAGGCTGTCTGATTTTCAGAGATTAAAATCTGCAACATGGTTTGAGTCTCTCAGCTAGAATTTTGGATTTTATTTTTTAAGCTGTATTGCATAAGCTGATGGGCCTATAGTCTTTAACTTCAGTTCGGTTTTCAATTTTAGGAATCAGGCACAGGTAAGTGTGATTCATTTTTGGATCTAAAGTGCATGTATTAAAGAAGTTTATGATGAAAAAAATGACACCTTGTTTGATGAGAGGCCAATTATGCTTGAAAAACCCTGCTGTAAAGCCATCAGGTCCAGTGGCTTTGTCAGAATCCATCAAAGATATTGCATTCCATATCTCTTTCTCAGTGACTGCAACAGTGAGAGAGCTGTTAATTTCAGAAGTCACTCTTTTCTTGATAGGGCCCAACTTTTGAAAGATCTCCCGTTCTATCCTACATCATACAAATCAGTAAAATATTGATGAACGACTCGGTGAATATCTTGAGTATGATGCTTCAATATTCCATTCTTATCTTTGATAGCTAGGATTATGTTCTGTTGCCTTCTCCCTTTGGTAATAGCATGAAAATACTTTGTGTTTTTATCCCCTGTTTTGAGCCACTGTATTCGACTTTTAGCCCTCCAATACTCCTCTTCCCTTCTATATGTCATAAGGATCTTCTTTTTCAGTTCTTGAATTGCACTAACATCATCCATCTGAAAATCATACATATTTTTCAGTTGGTTCTGAAGAGTTTGCAATTCTCTTTGTGAATTCAGATTGGTCTGCTTTTTCCACTCAGCTAAGCCATGTCTACATGCCTTAAGAGTCTCTGCAAAATGCTCAACAGGGTATAAATGGCTCACTTGATTCCAAATGTTAGCAATCTGATTGTCATAATCTTCTTGTAAGTGCCATCTATTTTCATATTTAAAATACTTTTTACCTTGAAATTGTTGAGCATTTAAACAGAGAAGAAGGAGTCTATGATCAGAAGCTTCCCATGGTAATAGTTTGATGTATGCATTTGGGAAGAGATCTAGCCATTGAGTATTAGCCATTGCTCTATCAGTTCTGCTCTTGATGTTGTAGACATGCCTTGTACTTGCCCAAGTAAATTGCCCTCCAAAGGTTTTTAGATCATATATACCCAAAGCATTGATCATTGTTCTAAACAATCTAAAAGAGGAAACAAGTCTACGAGGACCTCCATATTTTTCATGATTACCAACAATATCATTGAAATCTCCCATATAAATAGTTGGTATATTGTTACTAGAGCTTGCATCATTTTGATCATTAGACTCTGCCATTGTTTAGCTCTTTGAGTTTTATCTGGATGCCCATAAACATACATTAAACAAAAGTTTATTGATCTTGTTTCTATGTACATTCTTGTAAGATAGAGAGATGGATTACCACATATAGCTACTTTGACCCATGATTTCCAAAAAACCGCATAGCCACCCCCGGTTCCTACAGCTAGGCAAACAAAGAACTGATCAAAACCCAAGCTTCTACCAACATTAACTACATAAGCTTCTTTATTTCTAGTTTCTATGAGGAACATAACATTTGGTCTATTTTTCTTAACGATGTTCTCCAAAAAATAGCCTATTAGAGTGTTCCTCAAACCTCAACAGTTCCAGTGCATTAACTTCATTCGGAGAGAGGTGGTTTAGAGGTTCCCACCCTCCCCTTGACATCTATAGTTTTCTGTTTAGAAGTGATCTTATCATTATCAAAGTCTTCACGATCTTCAGCCTTCCTTTTAGAGCTTGTAGCAGCTTGGTTCATCTCTTTAGGCTCAACAATGATGATTCCTTTTCTGCTTCTTTCATTGTAATCTGGTGGAGGCAGAACATCCATGAGTGATTTAGCCTTCCTATGTCCAGCAGAAAAGGATTCGCCTTGTTCCTTAATATTGGTTTGATTTGTAGGCAAGGAAGTGGAAGTTGGAAATTCCTTTTTCTCATGAGCCATGCTGCGACAAGTTGTACAAAACTTACCTAAGCCTTGATACTTAACTCCAGAGACACCACTTGCTCAAACTCCATTATGTAAACTCTGCGAACTAGATTAATTTTGGTATCCACACTCATCCTTACTTTTACCCAGACTTGAGCCGACTTAGTAGATGTTGGTTGAAGCACCAAAGTTTCTTCCCACTGTCCTAGATTAGAAGCAATACTTTTAATAATCTCATCCCTTCTATAGATGTCGGGTAGATTATTAATCTGAATCCAGATGGATATCTCTCTGAGAAAAGTGGGAGAATCTCTTTGATTCCAACGATCCATTGCAACCATCCATCTCTTGCATGTGTATGGACCATGCTCTATAACTAAAGAGATATGTTGTTCCGATTGGAAATAGAAACTAATCGTGTTATCATCGTTTATGTATCCTTCAACCTATCCCAGCAATCTCCAAGCTTTTGGCATGACTTGGCGAATACTGGATGGAGTTAGGATTCTTGGATTCAGACCTTTAACTATTAGACACAACCTCTGGTTTCACTCAAATTGTCGGCGAGCATCATTTTGGAGCACCCATGGCTCTAGGTCTTCTCCAAGCCTGAGATTCTGTAAGGCGTACCAAAGATCTCTCTCTCTGCTATAGAACCCGGTTGAACCTCTGTATTCTCAGCTTGCTCGATCATTTGCCTGTCAATTTCTCGATAGTAAGAAAACTCTAATTTTTATAGATTTGGAGATTAGTATGGTTCAATCTCATTAATTTTTGTTGGTTGTTTTTCACACCCCCCCCCCCCCCCCCCCCCCNTGCTATGTTTATAAGAAAGAAACTTTTCGGGAAATTAAACATGATATTTTATAAAATCTTGATTATTTTAAAAACTATATATTGGGAATTTTCAACCTCACACCTTGTTATTTTTCTTGTGTTCATAACGAGACATTAATAATATCACATGCAACACTTAAATCATTCTTCTCGAATATGATTAAAATTAGTGATTTCGATTACCATTAAAAAACCAATAAATCATCACTTACTTAATAAAATCATGATTTTGTCTACCATATTGTTAGGATACACGAGGTTTTGATTTCGCTGAAGCACGTCAAAGTCTTACACGAACCCAATGATATAATGGATGACATAAAAATCGATCATATAGAATAATGGTCAATATGAAAAAAAAAAAGGTGGTAAAGGACTCATTATCAATGGCATCTATGGTACACATAGCATAATGGCATAATGTAGTTGATGTAATTTGTATTGGGGCATAAGAATGTATAAGGCTTCGACTAAGTCCATTTAGCTAAGAACTTAGGGTTTGTTGTGTCGATAACGTCGTATATATACACATCTTGATATCAAACTTGAGCAATAAAAAAATATATTCAGCAAAATCTACATAGTATCAGAGCATAATCTTCAACAAGGTTTATGGCTTGTCGATCTTTGGGAGGTTTTCTTGCGCTTGTTTCTTTTCGTTCTTCTCGTTGTTTATTTGTTTACACAATTTTGATAAACATGTCTATAGATGAAGTGGTTAGGTCCCGCTGGGGCTCTTGTACCAAAGAGTACTGATTCCACATATATTGGTCATATGTTTTGTTCTCTTCGGATAATCTGGGATCTATGATTACTTCCTTGTTGTTGATAGAAGAGAATTACAACGAGTGGGCTTTCGATATGTTGAATGCTCATCAAGGCAAGAAGAAAATAGGTTTTATTGATGGCTCGATTGCCAAGCCTGCAACAGATGATCCCAAATACGAGACGTGGATTTCAGTGAACTCGATAATGGTTGGATGGCTACGTATTTCAATCACTCCATGGAAACAAAGGTCGCGTTCATCATTTGAGGATGCCTATTGCTTCTTGTCGACAAGATGGACAAACTGTAATTGATAATTATGGAAACTAGTTGCAATGTGGGATGATTTGCACACTTATAAGTCTTTGTCGGCTTGCGCTTGTGGTGCGCCAATTTTTGATGGGACTTCATCAGTCTCGATTCAAGAACGTGATAATTTCGATTATCGACGCAAACCCTATGCCTAATTTGGGTCACACATATGCACGTGTAATTTGTGAAGAGCATAGGTTGTTCTCCTCTAAGTCGCGTGAAACGCAAATGGAGGCTCTTGGTTTTGTTATATGTCGGGATATTGGTTTTGATGCCACGCAACCTGGTTAAAGAAGAGACCATGTCGGTGATTCTAGTGGTCTTCACATGCATCTAGATTTTATGTCATAGGGAAGCAGTGGCAAAAGTTGAGACCAAAGTTGGCTGCTCTATTCACAATGTGGTATAATAGGCCATGAGAAAGCCTTCTGTTGACAATCAACGGGATTTCCAGAGTGGGTAACGGAACGAGCTGGTCACGGAACTGGTGGTGGACGCGGAGCTGGTTGAGGAGGATGAAATTCGAAACCTCCTGGATATGACCGTGGAAGAGCTTCAGCCATGACAGGTCATGCAACGACACACAATGTTTCTACCTTCTCAAAACTCACACCGGAACAGTGGAAAGCTACAGCTGTGTTAGCTCAAACGAAAACCAATCCAAACGAACTTTTTGCTAAGCTTCTTGGTGATATTATTATCGGTACCGGTGCAATACATCACATGACCTAGGATTTCTCATTATTGTTCGATGTCATGAACACCATACCGTGTACTGTGGGCTTTGCGGATAGGAGTCGCATCATATCCACTTTGATGGGAACTTTCCCTCTCAATGACATTTCGCTATATAACGTTCTTATTGTTCCGAGTTTAAAATGTTCTCTTATTTCAATTTCTAAGCTTCTGAAACAAATGAAGAATTGTTTTGCGATGTTCACTGATACTTTGTGTGCGTTACAGGACCGTTTTTCGAAGACTCTGATTCGAGCCATGAAAAGCGGGACGGAGTGCATTATCATACGGATTTCGCAACAGTTTGAGTTAGGTGAGTTGAAGTCAAATCCAATCAAGCTCTATGGCATAGGCGGTTGGGTCATCCGGCTTTTTCAATTTTGTCAGCTTTACCTTTTTCTAGTAGTTTGAAGTCTTCTTCTAACCCACATTCTTGTGATGTATGTTTTCGGGCAAAGCAAACAAGAGATTCTTTTTTGGAAAGTTTGAATAAAACAAAAGAGTGTTTTGAATTAATATATGTCGTTGATGAAATATATCACCATAATCCAAAATCAATTTTTTAGAGATGACACAAAAAAAAGTCAAACTAGCGTAGAAAGGGGAAAAAGAAGAGAAAACAAAAAATAACACTAGATATAAAGAAAGAGTAGGACTGAAAAGAAAATCAAAGTGGAGACCGGCAACCGCAGTAGCATCCTCGTCGGAGAAGCTACAATTCAAGGTGTTTTCGATATTTGGAAGAACATATCTTTTGTGTGGTTATGTTCTTTTAATATAGTACCTCTAATTTTTGGATGTTGATTGCTATATCCGGAAGATATCTGGTTAAATATGGATATCAAGTAGAGAAGAAAAATAATTTAATTTTTTTTAGTTAGATAGGTAAATGATCCAAACATAAGACCACTATTTACATATAGTTAGATAGGTAAATGATTTCAAAACTAAGACATTTTATTTGACAATTTGTTCAACATTTAATATGTTTAGTAGGCATATTGTAGACAATTTGTCTTAATTCAATACAAAATCAAAGTTTCTTAACTATTTTTTTGTGACATCTCCCGACTTTGTATCATATACATGTGTAGAGTAAATTGGAGGTGGACTAAAAACCTATCTAAAACTCAATAAATAAGATATTTCAGACATTTTCTTACCCTTCGGATTGGTAGATTTTGTCCAAATTGTCTACAACACTAAAAATGTAGTTTATATTATTGATATAGTAAGAAAATATATAATTCGCGATCGCAAATTTTCATGCTGTGTAAATAAAATGCATTTATCTATAAAATATATAAATATATGCATATATATATATATATATATATATAAACACACATACACACACAATGAATCAATATTGCAATATAATAATACTTATATGTGTTATACGGATATTATTGTATGATACAGAATTAGAGAAAAAAATCATAGGACCAGTAGATAGACTCTAGAGGATGAAAAGCAGCCATGAAGAATATGTGACACCTTGAGACAAATTAAAAAAGAAGAATCTATGACACCTAATTCGTTCTTTAACGCCTAATTTTTATTTTTATTGTTTAATTATCAATGTTCACTTTTGCATCTTTTATAAAAAAAAATTAGGGAAGCTGAGAGAGATACCAAACTAATACTGAAAACATGTTTTTAATAATTTGTATACTTATATTTGCCATTTTCATAGTAACTAACTTTTTAACAAAACAATATTGAAAATAAGTCGATATCAATTTAAAACTTTTTTCAAATGTAAAAATTAATTTTTTTTTTATTTTTAAAAAAGAAAGACATTTAAAAAACGTTAATCAATTTAATACATAGATTAGATTTAAAATATCCATATAATAAAAATATTTATATAACTAAAATATTCATGTAATCCTTATAAAAGTTATATATTTCATATTATGTTGTTTCCTTTTAAAAGTATCTGCTTTCCTTTTTTTGGGTTTCAAATTTTTTTCCTTTTTAATTAGTTTTACCATTTAAAATAAAATTTTTTAAAGTTAATCTTTAATCTCAAAAAAAAAAATTAGTTCATAAATAATACATAAATTCAATTCTTTCTTTTTAACATTTTTCATTAAAAAACTTTCATTCGATAAAAAGATATTTTTTCGAATGTAGAAATTATTTTTTTTCAAAAATGAAAACTGAATCATTGATAAAATTTCAATCAATTTAAAATATTTTTATATTTTAAAGTGTAAAATTATCTTTTACTTTTTAAAAAAAAAACAAAATATTAAAACTTAATTTATTTTAAAACATGGTTTTGATTTTAAAAATTCAATGTAATAAGAAAATTTACCTAACTAAAAATATCTATCTAATATTGATAATTATTGCATATTTTCTTTTTAATGTTTTTTTAAGTTGTATGTTTTTATGTTTTTCCTTTATTTCTTTGTTTATAACTCGTACCTAAATGAAAAAAATATCTCAAATCAATTATTAAATTTCTAAAGAGATATTTGTAAACATACGGAAAACACTGTAAAGCCCCATCAAAATTTTATCAGAAAAGCTCCAAAAAAAAACGTTTTTGCGCTCATTAAAGACAAATCATTCTTTTTGCGTGAAAAGATTAGGGTTTCCTTTATTTCCATATAAGGAGGATTTCGACCAACCCCAAAACAGCATCAAAGAGAAATCTCGACGAAAACCTGACCATTTTGGAATCCATTATATCCATCATTCATCACCAGAGAGTGTTACTTCCTTAAAGAGAACAATTTTTACAATTCTCATACCAAGAGAGATACAAAATAGCAAATATGTTTTGATCGATGTCATATTTTTACAGTAGGTCAAAGACTATTTTCTCTACATGTCAGCAAACGAGGATTTGTAATGTGAGTTATATTCTAATAGTTAGGTATGTTTCGCCAAGGAGTATTTCTGAAGAATGAATCTGAGACAAGTCTAAAGAATGTTAGATTTATTCAATCTATAAACCATGATCCATATCAGTTTCTGCGGAAGCGTACCTGATCAATCTATGATTAGGGATCTGAAAGAATAAGAAATGGATCTTCCAAAACAAACCCTGGATGACTTTAGACTTTAGTTCTCTGGTGATGGGGATGCAGAGAGTTTCTGTATTTTCTGTTAGGGTTGCTTTGGGGACCATACTATTTATAGAGAATCAATTTCTAGTTCGGCCCCTCATCAAACTAGAAATTGCCAAAGGTATCCACATACTAATATGTCATAACACTTATGCCCGTAACCTTTTCTTTATCACAAAGTGACCACTAAAAAATAGGTTATTTAATTA
>OVAN01003327.1:0-29544 GCA_900406275.1 Anastatica hierochuntica
TTGATGTATTTCAAGGGAATGTTAGCTTTCTCATCTCTCGCTAGAACCACAGAGATAATGATGTTGATGTAGACAAATCGGATTCGATCAATGTTGTCCCACTTCTTGAATGCATCAGAGTGCTTCTTCCACAAGGCACCAATAGAAATACTTTCTTTTTTCTTCAACACTCTACTCCAGAAACCATCATCATCTTCCCAATCATCAACATCATCAAGTGGAAGACTAGTGTTGCACTCAAGCCCGGTAATTGCGTGGAACTCTTGCAATGAAAATCTGAGTGGTCTCCTCCCAAAGACAAACCAAAGCTCGTGCTTTTTGTAAGTGACCAACTCCCTACACAACATGCTATGTACCACTCTAGCAGAGAACCCGAGACCATTGTCATTTAGCTTGAAAATTTGTGAGAAAATCTGATCCTTCTTGACTTCTTTCAACTCTAAAGGAAACCATTGATGCAACTTTGTCATAACGTTCCCCAACTTGCAGTTGTTGTTGATTTGATTCACTTCTATCTCCTCGCCCTCTTGAATAAGCACTTTGGTTACTCTTCAGACATATCTACGAGACATAATAAACAACAACAAAAACAGTGTGAACAAACCAAAAATAAAGTCATATAACTCGCAAATAACAATTGGTACTTTTAAAAACAGTCATGAGAACTTTTAAATTCAAAGTCTAACCAAATCAGACAATTCATGAGAAGTTTAATACAACAAGAGGAAAAGCTTTAGATCTTAGTTACAACTTACAAGTTACAACAACAAAAGACCAAACTGAAAATGATTTTTGAAATCACGGAACACTAAATATATTACTAGATGCAACCATAAGTTAACAAAGACTATGATTTCAATTACAAGTAGATACCAACAAGAGTTATACTTGGTAATAATGTACTTTCTGTTTCATCAAAAACTTCATCTTACTGCTAAGCTAATTAGTTGATCAAGAACTAATAACTGCTAAGCTATTCAATCAAAAACATCATGTTACTGTAATTTCTTTCAATCAAGAACTAATAATTGCTAAGCTTTTCATTTTTACTTTTAGCAATGGAGTTGGCTCTGTCTCTAGAGAAACTTACTAACGAGAAGCTTCTAAACCTTCATAGAGTAAGTTCTCAAACTTATCCATTTAGTCAAAATAATCTTAAAAAAAAAAACAGATTGCTTCAGAGAATAATGATCCACAGTTAGTTGATTTCGTTGAGAGTGAGTTTCTTGGAAAGCAGGTGCGTCTCCTTGTTTAATACACTTCAAATAGAATGAGAAAGGAAGCCAGAAAATATATACAAATAAAATATCTTTCAATCCCCTAACTAGCGGTCGTAAATAACAATGGAACAAACAAAGACAACAATAACAATGGTTTCAGATTTTCAATCAGAAAAGAAAGCATGAACTGAGTTACATAGCTTATGCTATTACATAAGTAATTACGTATTCTAATTATGGATTTTACAAGGAACCATATCTTTTGAAGCTTTCATATCCTTTCTACCTAACTTAGAATATAAGTTCCACCTAGTTAACACATCAAAAACAACATCAATTTTTGCAAAACAAGATGATGAAATCGACTTATACAAACACAATCGATGATGAAATAGACAAATTAGGTGATGAAATCGACAAAATAGAAGATCAAATCGATAATTATGCTCGACAATTACAATTCAAAAGAGTCACAAACAATCAATTTGTACTCACTTGCATGCCAAAATCGAGATTAAAATCAACCCATAGAACTAATTTAACTTCAAAAAGGAGCAAAATCAATCTTAGAAATTAGGGTTTTGTAGATGAAACACATACCTTAGTTATTGAGATGAACGGAGAAGATGACGACAGAAGACTATGTCTCCGACGACGGCACCAGCAGCAGCAGACACGGCGACTTACGGCGGCAGCATACGACGGCGACAATGGAGACGACGACGACTCTGCTTCAAACGTCTGCAGAAGAAGAAGAAGAAGAAGAAGAAGAAGAAGAAGAAGAAGAAGAAACTAAAGAAGAACAAGAAAAAGAAGAATTTGAAGAAGAGATTAAAACAAAAGCAATCTCTTCTCTCTAACCTAAAATCGCCATCGCCGTCGAAAAAGTGGAGAAGAAGAGATTTTTTTGTCTCTCCTCTCTTTTACGATCTATGTTTTTTTTTTCTTTTTTGTTTTATTTTTTTTTTGAATTTTTTCTTTTAAATAAAAGAAACAATTTCATTTAAATTTTTTTTAAAATACATAAAAGATTAATTTAGGAACATTTTCGGAAATCCCTTAATTATATTCCTAATGTGACAAAAAAAATAAACTAAAATCTTATTGAGACATTTTGCAGTTGGAAGTGTCCTATTTTTCGAATTTTCTCTAAAAAGAATCTAACATCATAACTACGAAAAAAATGAATGTATTAATATATAAACTACTTAATATAGATTAGTAAATTTTGCTATCCGTTTAAGATACGGGCTAAACTATTTGCCAGTCTCACAATTTAGAGAAATATGTTTTTTTTATGGAATGTTATGCTTGCTTCGATAGATAAAGCGTGTCTATATTCAATAATTGAACTATGTTAAAACTCTGGGGAGATCTTTGGCTGTCCACAGCTACTCACCTTAGGCCTTACGTTTCTCCTTCGTTAGAAGTATCTACATTTAAAGTGGCGGATCTTAGTCATAGCGATTGTAGACAGTGGGATTGGCTTGCGTTTCGTGCTTATATTGCAGAGAGGAAGTGAAAGAACACTAGTAAAGAAAGAACTTTAACATGACAGTTTCCAAAACACTCTTTAGATATTTCTTAAATAAATCTTTACAATAGTCTTTGTTTAATCAGTTTTATACCACTTGCTATAGCTTAGTAATCAAGACTGACTTATATCTAAAATATCCAACCTAGTTAGACAAGCAACAACAATTGCTTGTATCACCCAGAAACCCTAAAAGTCTCTCTCTCTCTCTCTCTCTCTCTCTCTCTCTCCCTCCCTCCCCCCCCCCCNCCACATCATCTTCCAGTGTTCCCGCCACTTCTCATGTGTCACCCAAGACACACTTATTGCATATTTCCAAGACCCAGGAACCATATCTCACAATCTTCCTCTTTTTGTGTGATTTTGTCAATCAAAGCACCTGTTTACACACACCAAACACAAGCTTCAGAACCATTTACTCTTAATGGATTTGTCTCAATGTTAGAAGAAAAACAAAACTCAAAACAAAGGAAATCCTGAATATTAAAGATTAGGTTCAAAGTGACACAACGACATCCTGTTACACGACATCCTATTTCATGATAGGAACTTAATACAATTGATATTGTTTTTTATTAGTTCAAAGAGAAGGGAAAAAAGATAACTAGCGACAAAGCAACTAAGTCTTCAGCCTGATTCCATATCCTAAGTCGACGCATCGCTGTCCTCAGATTCTGCAACATGACGCACATCGAATAAACCATATTATCCTCCTGTTTGGTTGCAGAATCACACAAAAACTTATGAGATCACACTAATGAAACAAAACAAGATTAGAAGAATTACCTTTCATGCACATCTCCATCTTGTGTATCAACCGTTTAAGATTCCTGAGATCAAATGCCAAAGAGGGAGGCGCCAGTTCTTGCTCACCATCAGAGCCTCAGGCACCGTTGTCCAAGGAGATTGCTCTTGTGACAATAGATGTTTTGTCATTTCGGTAGTCATGGACTACACTCTGAAATCTTAGCAGCTGAAAGATCAAGTTGGGAAAAGGAAGACGAAGTCCTAACAACTCACCATTCTTGGCAATGTCCAAAATATGAGAATACACCAATCTGCCAAAGTTAAAAGGCTTGTTGTGGACGAGCATGTAGAGAAACTTTCAACTGATCTAAGTCATAGTCGTACTATTAGCAGATGGAATCAAGTTTCGAAAGCAGATCTTTTACAATACAACCATGGTAGGAGTCATATGTTTGGATTGAAACTCTTCCCAACGATTCTTGCTTTCTCGAGTGAGCAACATGATAGTCTCAGACAATGGATCATCCATATAAACTTCTGACTCTCTACTTGGTGTTGAATCAAATGGTAGCATGAACATCCAATTGATGAGATTTGGAGAGAGTTCATACATCTGACCACGCACATACACAAGAAACATGTCGTGAGAGTTTCCTATGTAGTCTACCAGATTGCTGTAGAATTCTCTGATGACTTGAACCACATATTGATCTACCTCAACAACAATAACCAACATTCCAAAAGTCCTAAAAATATCTTCTACGCCTATCAAATTAGGCTTTCCTAGAGGCAATTGTTTCTTATCGAGAAAAGATCTCACCTTGAAACTCTTATAAGCTTATGCTCCCTGCTGAGTGAGAAACTTATGGTTCAACGGATCAACAAGGGGTTTGTCATAGATGGCTGGAAACATGTTTATCTTCCTAAGATGATGCTTCCGGTTCTCTTCCATGCGCAACTTAAACGGTGGAGAGCCATTCCATACCCTTCCCGATCATCATGAATCGACCCCTCTTCTTCAACATCCTCAACATCCACATACTCTGAGACATCATCATACTCTCCCTCATCAACTAACATTGGTGCCTTCCTTGGTCAATGTCGAGGCTGAGAGGGCTCCCAAGAGTATTCCTCGATTGTGATAATTGCAAGAGTTATCCTCGGCGGCAGAGGATTTGACAGCGTTGCTGCTGCGGCGGCGCGATGTGCAGCTTCTTGTAGTTTGCGAGTAAGGGTCGTGGTGACTTTTGATAAACAAAAGAGAAAAATATGAACCGTCAACACAACTAGGGATTATGGAACATATCTTTGCTTCCTTAAATAGCATTTTCCGTGATACCCTAAGGACATTGTTAATAGATCAAAGGCAACTTGGCATTGACAGCCCATTAGTAGCATAATCAACCCAAATGATCCAAATAAATTGTTATCATGACTACAAGTCTAACCCTTTATTCCAAACATTTAAGTTCATTTGCCCCACAACAATATCACTGTTTGACACATAAACTCTTTAGACAGTTTTCTAGGAACTATGAGTGACCCATGTTACCAAGACCAACGATTACTCTGACTTCATAATGACTTCTCTTGAACCACCTTTGATAAAAATATCTATTTATTGATTTTTTTGTACAACATAGACCACACAAGCATTGCTCCCTTTTTTTGTCCTCGAAAACCCCATTCATTAACTAGACCGTCGGGAAAAGTTTGCAACGAGACTAAACCAATCCGGTCCTACAAAGCTAACATGGAAAAAGGGGAAACTCGTGCCCGTGCCTCTTTTGCAAGGCTATCGACACGAACATTGGAGAGTCTAGGAATGAGGCATAAACTAAAATATGAGAATCTATCGCGAAATGATAAGAAGATGTCCAAATAAACGCTAAAATCCGGTCAATCCCAAAGGGTCTCTATCATCGCGATAATTGATGATCAATCTGTCTCAAACCTGATAGAAGTATATAATCTCTCTAGAAGGCAAGTCATAGCCCAAAGAAGACCGTATAACTTGACATGAAGAGATAAGAGACTCTGTCTACACCCTCTCATACCTATAAGATAACTTCCACCTGGTTCCCGAAGCCACCACCCCAGTCCGCTCACTGGTCTGCTCTCATTCCAAGTGGCATCAACCTGGCATGTAAGGGGTAGCGTTGTAGTCGAGGGAACACACGACAATGCTTCCACCATAACAACTTCTTCTTCATTCTTCTCCTCTTTTTGGTTTGCTTCTCTCCAACTTTCTGCCTCTAGGGTCGTTAACTGAAAAGTATCCATGGCCGAAATATTTTCCCACTAAAAAATTGTCGTTTCTGGCTTTCCAAATGTCGCAAATGATCCAAGGAAAAAGATCCCATTTTGTTTTTGATAAACCGTAATACCTGGTTCTCCAAAGGAGGAAATCCATATTTCGGTATAAGGAGGCACTCGAGAAGAGACCCGAACGCGTAGGGCACTTTGAGAGAGCCTACACTTGTAAAACTAGTGGACATTCGAAGATGAAGTGATTTATTTATTCTTCGTGCTTACCACATCTTGGACAACTCTAGTCCGTATCCATATGACGATAAACCAGATTTTTGCATGTAGCCACACATCCTGAGAGCGCTTGTCACAAAAAATGTTTCAATTTTTCTGATACTTTCACTTTCCAGACTTGGCTTTTTAATACATTAATGCTTGGTTCAAGGATCGATGTTGCCTCTCTACACGATCTAAATTTACTCGCTAACTCATAACCTGATCTAACTATATATCTTCCTGACTGTGTATCGCTCCAAGCATATCCGTCTTGAGAGAAGAGTCGACTCAGTTTCATCTCAAGGATTAAACGAATATCCTAAGGATGGATAAGTTCTCTAAGTCTCGTTTCATCCCATATTTTCGCATCACGGTGGATCAGGACATTCACTAATAAGGATGGGTCTCGATCTTGTGATCAGATTATGGGTCTCGTCAGACGAGCTGGGACAGTTGGGATCCACAATTCATACCAAATACTAGTATTGCACCCAGAGCCTATCGTCTTTCTAAGACCTCTAAAAACGAGAGGTCTCACAGGAAGGATGCTCCTCTACCCATATGAAGGAGATCGAGATTCAAACAGCTCCAAGGGGGATGAGTGTTTAAAATACCGGCCTTTGAGAACCCGAGCCAGTAGTGAAGAGGGGAAATGGAGAAGACGCCTAATGTATTTGCATTTTATGGGTTTTATTATGGTTTTTAGTCGAGAAATATGGTTTTTAGCATGTATTTGGATCTCTTTGGAGCGGATTTATGTTCTTTAGTGTTTTTACAGGTATCGAGCTTAAATGCGTGGAAAAATCTCATTTTGGACGGATTTCAAGCATCGAAGGAAGTGTTTATGAAGAGAAGAAATATCTAGACAGAATGACAAGGATCGATCGATCCTTGTCCCAAGATCGATCGATCCATGTCCCGAATTCGCAGACCAATTTTACAAAGAACCAAACCGAACTTATCGTGAACCAGATTTCATAACTAAAACCTAAACTCGTGTTTTGAGTTTCAGAATGTTGTTTTCTAAGTTTTGAGAGCAAGAGAGAGATTTGTAACCTAAGGAGAATAATCATCTTCTGTAATTCGAATCTTAGAAGAATTCTGAACCTCTACTATTTATTTTTGATTAATACAATGATGTCACTCTCTGATTTGATTTGTGTTTGTTCTCTGATCATGAGTGAGTAGTTTTCTTGTTGGATTTAAGGTTCTCACATAGGGATTACATGAATTGTTGACATAGAATTGTATGATTAGGGATTTAAACAATTGGATCTTCATCTAGGACTGTTCATAATATTGAAATTAACTTGATCACTTAGTTTCTGATCTTAGGTTATTTAATGCCTGGAAAGTGTTCGATTAAATGCCTGAATGAATCCTAAACGAGCAATTTATCTTAAGCCAAAGGAAGTTGATGTTTAAGTGAATTGTGAACATATCGAACCTATTTAGAATGCATGGTTAGAATCCGAGAGTAAACGGAAGTTAGTCTCGAGGTTTCAAATACATAGGGAATTGATACTATTAAAGTAGATCAATTCTATACTAATGTTTGAGTTCAAGACGGTTTAAAACTTGTTCCCTAGTCAATAATCGAATCAACAATGAAATGTTTCCCTGAGAATACCCAATGCTCAACTCTTTTTTGATTGATTTACAACCCTTAGTAATTTGTTTGCTTTCTTTGCTTTTTAAATTTTGATTGTTACATCTTTAACAAAACATCCTTTTCGCTTTAGCCCGTGTTTGATCTGAAATTCTTCGTGCTACCTTTGGTCTCTGTGGATTCGATCCCGAACCACTACATCGTCTTTCTGTGCGCTTGCAGTGTTATCTCGGGCGAAAACTTAAGCTATCAAGTTTTCTGGCGCCGTTGCTAGGGACCAATAGGTCGTCTTAGAACTTAGGATCATTGCGTGCCTAAGGAATTTTAATTTATTGTGTTAAATCTCTTCTTTTTCTTCTTTATTTTTGTAATTTCAGGTGCATGAACATGTCTCACACTAGAAGCCAAAGAATCGCGAATCTTATCGAGTTTGAGCCGGAACCAGGGCGTCTAGAGTGACAGAAGAAGAAGGAAAAGCTTCTGGAGGTTATTGAGGAATTTGAGTTCGCTGAAATCATGAGTGATAACATGGAGAACCTTCAAGTTCATCAAAATCCTCTCTTTTCTAGAATCCTTCCAGGAGGTGATCCACCTGCAGGAGGTAGTGCTAATGCTGGTGCTCAACAAATTGGCCAGCAGACTGTTACAGCTGTGGGGCAGTAACAACGCGCAAATTAACCTCAACAGGGGATGACTCTGGCACAATATGGCACTTCGAAGGCTTTCTATGCGAATCGTGCTGGGAGTTGTCTGCCTCCTATAGAGAGAAGAGACTTTAAGATCAAGACTGGTCTCATTAACTTGGTGCAACAGAATCAGTTTCATGGGTTGCCATCCCAGAACCCAATGCATCATCTGGATAAATTTGAAGCCATCTGCAATACTATCCAGCAAAACAGAGTACTTGTTGAAGCTCTGAAATGCAAGTTATTCATTTTCTCTCTGAATGACAAGACTATGAGATGGTATAACAGTCTAGAGCCTAATTCTTTGAAGACATGAGACAAGATCAAGGCTACTTTTCTTGGGCATTTCTTCACGAAATCGAGGTCTATGTCTCTTCGAAACAACTATCAATCGGGGTATCAAAATCAAAAATAGGGAAAATCTTCTACGTCTTCTCAAGATAGTGAGTTGAAGAAAATGTTGCAGCAAGTGCTGGAGAATCAGACAAAGTCCTTTGCGAACTTGAATCAGAAGGTGGATAACCTGTATAGTGATCTCAATGGGAAGTTCGAGACATTTAGCACTCACATGAAGTTGCTGGAAACATAGGTTTCTCAGACTTCTACAAACAACAGAGCTCCACCTGGGGTCATTCTAGCCAAACTGGAGAAGAATCCGAAGGAATATTGCAGTGCCATTACGCTGAGGAGTGGTAAAGAAGTGAAGAATTCATCCAAAATAGAAGGACAAGGATCGATCGATCCTTTTCCCAGGATCGATCGATCCTTGGCTTATAAAGCTTATGGAGAGAAGGATAGGGATCGATCGATCCCTACTCCTGGATCGATCGATCCATGTCCTAACGTGGGTGCATTGAATTTTTGCGAAGAATAAAATGCACAAGAGTTTGAGGAAGAGTATGTACCACACCCAAATTACATTTCTAAGCCTTCTTATCCATCAAGATCCCGTCAAAAAGATCAAAGAATGCGAATACGAAAAGCTGAAGAATCTTTTTGGTGTGTTACATGTACGATTGCCTTTTGTCGAAGCAGTTAAGATGGTACCTTCTCTTAAGAGGTACATGAAGGAGATTCTTTAAGATCATATGACATTAGAACATGGTGTATATGTTCTTACTGCGGTGTGTAGCGTAGTTTCCAAACATCGCACCGAAGAAACGTGAAGATCCCGGTCCTTTCGTATTGCCTTACAAGATTAGATCGCTTACCTTTGAGCGATGTCTCTGCGATTTGGGTTCAGGAGTTAGTGTGATGCCTCTGTCAGTACCACAACGTTTGAATTTGACTAAATATAAACCCACGAGAATGTCGTTGGTGCTTGCAGATAGATCTATCCGAAGACAAGTGAGTATTCTATACAACACTCCCGTAGGAGTTGGAGAGGGATATATTTTTACAGACTTTGTAGTCTTGGAGCTTGAAGAAGAACCCAAGGATCGTATTATCCTGGGAAGACCGTTCTTATCTACTGCTAGAGCCAGATGTGCAGAACGGTCATATAGATCTTCGACTTGGGAAGTTGTCTATGAAGTTCAACTTTGAGAAATCCATGAAGAAGCTTACAATTGATGGGCACACATTTTGGGTTGATACACTTGCTGATGTGATTGAAGACTCTACTGAATAACTCTACATTGAGGATCCACTACAAGTTGCTATGACTCAAATCGAAGGTTAGTATGGGTTTTTGAATGCAAGTACCTCTGAGGTTGCTGAGTAGCTGGATTCAGCACCTACTGTCGAGAAGGAGGTCAGATTTATCAAGCTTGAAGAGACATCTCCTGCGACATCTACAACATTGATGGAAAGTTCGAGTGCTGATTGGAGCGACCTGAAAGCTCCAAAAATCGAACTCAAGCCTCTACCTGCAGGACTAAGGTATGTTTTCTTAGGTCCTAACTCTACATATCATGTAATGGTCAATGCTAATCTGAACAATGTTGTGACTGTCTTGCTTCTCTCGAAGTTAAGGAAGTATAGAAAAGCGTTGGGATATTCTTTGGATGATATTATAGGTATTTCTCCAGACCTTTGCATGCAGAGGATTCACTTGGAGGATGAATCCAAGACTTCCATTGAACATCAAAGGAGGCTCAATCCTAAATTGATGGAAATTGTCAAGAAGGAGATTCTAAAAATTTTGAGTGCGGGTGTCATCTATCCCGTTTATGGCAGCACATGGGTGAGTTCGGTACATGTTGTACCAAAGAAAGGTGGAATCACTAGTATCATAATTAGAAGAATGAGCTCACTCTCACCAGGACTATCACATGCCATAGGATGTGCGTTGATTACAAGAAGCTGAACTCGACCACGAGAAACAATCATTTTTCGCTTCTTTTTATTGATCAAATGCTGGAAAGACTTTCTAACCATCCTTATTATTGTTTTCTTGATGGCTATTCAGGTTTCTTTCAGATTCTCATCCATCCGGCAGACCAGGAAAAAAGACTACATTCACATTTCCATATGAGACATATGTTTATCGAACAATACCATTTAGATTATGCAATGTACCTGCGACTTTCCAGCGATGCATGATGTCTATCTTCACAAATTTGATCGAAGATATCATGGAAGTCTTCATGGATGACTTTTCTCTTTATGGTTCTTTGTTTTCTAACTATTTTTCTAACCTTTGCAAGGTTTTAGAATGATGTGAAGAGAAATACTTGGTTTTGAATTGGGAGAAATGTCATTTTATGGTGCAGGATGGGATTGTACTTGGCCACAAGATCTCCAAGAGAGGGATCGAAGTTCATAAAGCCAAGGTGGAGGTAATGACGAGCTTGCAACCTCTTACTTCTATCAAGGATGTCCGCAATTTTCTCAGATATGCAAGAATCTACAGACGGTTTATCAAGGATTTTTCGAAGATAGCCAGACCTATGACTCGATTGCTCTGTAAGGATGTCAAATTTGATTTTGATACTGACTGTTTGTTAGCTTTTCAGACAATCAAGGAAGCACTAGTGAGCGCTCCAATTGTGCAACCACCATATTAGGATTTACCTTTCGAGGTAATGTGTAACGCCAGTGACTACGCGGTAGGAGCAGTGTTGGGTCCAAGAAAGGACAAGAAGCTCCATGTGATATACTATGCTAGCAGAACACTTGATGACACTCAGATCAAGTATGCGACTACGGAGAAGGAGCTTCTAACTCTGGTTTACGCATTTGAGAAGTTTAGACAGTACCTAGTAGGATCGAAAGTCATTGTTCACACTAATCATGTAGCTTTGAGGTACCTTATGTCTAAGAAAGATGCTAAACTGAGACTGTTGAGATGGATTTTGCTTTTGCAGGAATTTGATTTGGAGATTCGTGATAAGCGTGGTATCGAGAATGGTGTGACAGACCATTTGTCTCGATTACGAGTGAAAGTTGTTACACCACTCGAGGATAGTCTCCCTGAGGAGAATGTCTATATGGTTTCCTTGCTGGAGGATGAATACTTGGATAATGTTGATTGTTTTGCCATTAGATAGATTTACAATAAGATACTTTGGTTTGCATATTTTGCTAATTTTCTGAGTGCAGATGTGGAGCCACCGAATTTCATAGGTTTTGCGAAGAAGAAGTTCCTCAGAGCTGTCAGACATTATTTCTGGGATGATCCTTTTGTCTACAAGAGATGTGCTGATAGACTTTTTTCAGGTGTATTCCGGAGTCTGAGGTACAAGGTATTTTATATCACCGCCATGGTTTTGAATATGCAGGACATTTTGCTACTTTCAGAACTGTTTCGAAAGTTGCAGGCAGGTTTTTAGTGGCCAATACTCTTCAAGGACGCCAATGATTACGTCTCTAAGTGTGATGCTTGCAAAGAAAAGGCAACATCAATAAGCGGAATGAGATACCTCAGAACTTCATCCTAGGGTGGAGGTTTTTGACGTATGGGGTATTGATTTCATGGGACCTTTCCCATCTTCTCATGGAAATTAATACATTTTGGTTGCAGTAGACTATGTGTCTAAGTAGGTCGAGACGCTGGCCAGCTCCTCTAATGACGCCAAAGTGGTCCTGAAGATGTTCAAGTATCTAATTTTCCCTCGTTTTGGCGTGCCAAGAGTAGTAATAAGTGATGGGGGATCCCATTTTATCAACAGGGTTTTTGAGAATTTGCTGAAGAAGCATGGAGTTAGACACAAGGTAGTCACAACTTATCATCCTCAAACAAGTGGACAAGTTGAAATTTCCAATACCGAAATCAAGGGAATCCTGGAAAAACTGTAGGAAAAAATTGAAAAGACTAGTCTATGAAGCTAAACGATGCGCTATGGTTATATAGAACCGCCTACAAGACACCACTCGACACTATATCGTTTCATTTGGTGTATGGGAAGGCATGTCATTTGCCTGTTGAACTCGAGTACCAAGGAATTTGGGCTACGAAGTTGATGAACTTCGACATCAAGCCTGCAACTGAGAAGCGGATGATTGAACTCAATGAACTAGATGAGATATGATTGAAAGCGTATGAGAACATAAGAATCTACATGGAACAAACCAAAGCATTCCATGATAAGAGGATCATTCCACGCCATTTCGCTGTAGGAGATCAGGTACTTTTGTTTAACTCACGTTTGCAATTGTTTCTAAAAAAGCTAAAATCGCGTTGGTCGGGACCATTTCTGATTGCTGAGGTTTGACCATACAGAGCTGTTGTTCTTGATGATAATGGGCGAAGATTCACTGTGAATGGCCAGACACTTAAGTCATACATTGCAGACGAGCCATCCGAAGAAAGAATGCAAATTCTTTTAACGGATCCATCTGTCGTCTGATCGCATTACAGTAAACAAGTGCTGAGTAGGAGACAACCCACTAGGTAGTTTTCTTTTTCATTTTTAACTTGTTTTGTAGTGTTTTTCGTTTTTGTGTTTTGATTTTTTTGTGTTTTTAACGTTTTTTGTGTTTTTAGCTTTCTTATTGTAGAAAACAGGACCCCCCCAAACAGAAGGACAGGGATCGATCGATCCCTGCCAAATTTCGTGCCAAAACAGAGGGACAAGGACCGATCGATCCTTGACCCAAGATCTATCGATCCATGTCCCGAAAACAGCAAATATCGCGACAATCACATAGGTAAGTTTCATTATTCCTTTTTAGAGCAAAGCATAATTATCACCCAAATCCTTGATTTTGCTAAAAAATTAACGGATCTGAGTGATTTTTGTTTATAAACTCAAGAGACTTTTGTGCTCTATCTTTCTATCTGATCATGTTTCGCGAAATCAAAGGTATGTGTCTGCAATCTCTACTAGCAGATTTTTCGGAGAAATTTGGGAACTTTTGAATTCTTGAATTTTAACCAATGTTTGATGCTTGAATGATTTTATATACATGTTCTAAAATGTTGAAAAGTAGGATTGCACATATATTTAGCGTTTTGATGATTGAATTTGGTGATTTTGTGATTTCGCGTTTCGTACGCTAGATTTTGGCGAGGATGCATGTTTCTTCATGATTTGCCTTGTGTATTGATGATTTTATTCTTTTGTGGCATCTCTATTAATGATTATAACATGTTTTGATGATTGGTTACGATGAATTTGCCTGATCCCACTTGGACTTGAAATGCAAAACGAAAATTGGACTTATTGATGTTGTTCTTGCTTTGTGAAGTGATTTAATGTATGCTCTTGATGGTTATGAGCTTGATTTTCTGCAGGAACATTGCTCTTTGAATTAGAGTGAATAATTTTCGTGTTTGTAGTGTTTTTATTTGGATACTAATTTCGTTTCCAAGTGTTTGTTTTCACAGGCTATGGGTAGACGCAAGATAGGAGAGGTTCCGACGACGCGGAATCTGTCTAGCTCCCTTCTACATCATCGGTTTAAGAGGATTGATCTCACACATCCCGCTAACCGTCCCGTTACTAAGGAGTGGGACGAGTATGACTCGTAGTTTCTGCAGGATTTGGTACACATCCCATTCCTGATGACTCGAGTCGTTGATGACGACCTCCTGGATGCGTTTGGTACTCGGCGGGATTTCTATGATCTCTTTGACAGGATGGGACTCCGAGGCTTGCTGGAGCTTTAGGAGCATGTCTACCTCGAGCTATGTCATATGGCCTCTGCACGTTGTGTCTACCCGACTTTAGACAACCTGGTAGCGGACCAAGGCACACTCTCCTTCATTGTGCATGGTAAGTTTCACTCTATCTCTCTCATGGACTTGGCTCGAGTTTCTGGTTTTGCGCAAGGCCGAGGTACTTTGGTACCAACTTTGCCGAGGTCCAGTGAGTTTTGGGACTACATTGCTGCTGGGCAATTTGTTTCTCGGAGCGCGAAGCACTGGCGTATCCATAGTCATGTTCTTCACCTTGCAGCCAATGTGCTTAGCTCACACATCTACGCCAAGTCTATTTAGGCTGTTGTGACACGACGAGTTAGGTCTTCTCTTTAATAGCGTTAGACATACATGGGACTTGGGAGCTCAGATCCATTATGTGTCGGCTACGGATCTGAACATGGTTGCGGTGGTTGCTGACAAGTTCGTCTTCTTCAAGGTGGTGGCTTCTGAGAAGAAGTCCTTTGCTGCGGGTGCTCTCATTACCCGACTTCTGCGTTTTGTCAGGTTCGCTTCACTGGTCACCAAAGAGTGGAGTTCAAGCTCCCCAAGCATAGGGGGATGTTTCAGGATCATAGAACTCTCTATGCTTTCCTCGATGGGAAGCATCTTGTTGACTGCGCCATTCTAGCTTCCCCCTGGAAGTATTCTATAAACAGCTTGAGACCATTCATCTATTACTTCCAGGACCGCCAGCAGAGGTCTCTCTACATTGAGTTGTCGTGCCCAGATTTGACATCTCTTTCTGATTCACCGGGAGTTGAGTTTCTGCCTCCTGCAGAGCGTTTTTTTCCCTGTCCCCCTTCTTTTAAGAAGGGTTCTTCAGGTCTTGCTAGGGACCATATTGTTGATGATGTTGATTACGAGGCTCATATGCTGATATTGATCATGAGATCGCGGAGCTGTTTCCGGAGGATTTCAGTGCCTACGAGCTCGAGCCGCCACTGCCACCTGCTACTTCTGCTGCGGAGTTCAGAGCTTGGATAGTTCAGAGTCATCAGAGGACGAGTTCTCTTATGATGCATTTTGCCAGAGGACTATCCAGGATAGGGAGATTGCTTTCTTGTTCTCCTCGCAGGCCTGTTCGTGGGGATGCTATCAGGCGCAGAGCACCATCAGTTTATGCAGTTGTTGCAAATGATGATGATGAGGAGACTGAGAGTGAGGATTCTGATGAGGAGGAGACTCAGGAGACTCGTGCGGCTCTCGCGCGAGAGGAGGCCAGACGGAGCGTGGAGCGCTCTAAGAGGAGAGTAGACTACGCCTCAGGCGATGCAGGCAGGCACCCCAGAGCTAGACCTGGACAGAGGCCTAACACTTCCCGAGAAGCTCAATAGTTTCTCTTTCCTTTTTCTTTTCATTTCTGTTTTATTTTTCTTTTTATTTGGATTGTTATTTTTTATTTTCTACTTACCCCTTCCTTGTATTTGTGTCCCACTGAGACGGTGTTAGATAAGTCTGGGGGAGGTTACTTATGCTTTTCTTTTTATTTTGGTGTGATGTTTAAGTCATTTTGATGTTTTTATTGAGTCAGATTTATGGATTGTTTATGCTTTCTGATTATTTTAGACTATTATCTCTGCTCATTGCACTTTACTTATATTCTCATTGACCATTTCATTTGGGCTTTCAGTGCAGACAAACCGGAATAACTCATGACCAAACTCCCCACCAGAAATCTTTGGAACTCAGACTTTTTTCTGAAGTGTTATTAACTCTTTTCATTTCGCCTACTACTAAACTTAATTGCTTTGATCCAGGAACTTGAAATCAGGAAATTAAACGCATCATTCAGGATTACATCCCAATTTTTCTACCACTTTTTTAGGTAATATTGAGTCACTAGACTCATCTTTAGTCTTGCACCACACCTTTACCATATCTCCTTGAATCTCCATGCATTTCTTTTTGATCTTATATGCACACATGTGTAAAAACAAGGGAGAGAATAGGGTAAACATGATCCTTTTAATTGCTTAGGTAGGATTGAACAAATTAGGTGGTTTAGAAACGATATTGAGTGTCTGATTTCTCGGTGTTGGGTGTTTTAGAAGTTTATATGGATATGCTGCATATCTTTATGCTGTATGGGTGTTTTTAAAATTGAAGATGTAATTGTATTGCTAATTTCTACCAGATTTTCGTATGTATCTGAAAAAATAAAAATTAAATTTTATTTCTTCATATCTCGTTTAGAAATTACATTTGCATATTATTTTGTTGTTTGAATGCACCCAGAAGATTGCACGTATTTGGTTTACTCTCTGATTGGTGGTTTGTACATTGGTAGTTAGGGGTCATGGATATCACTATACTCTTTCTTTCCTGCGATTTTGCATAATATCTTGCATCTTCTCATAGATTTTGAAACCCGAAAAACTCTAAGCCTCACCACTAAAAGTCTTGAATACCTTTCCCGAATTCCTTATTACGAGTTCTTTGGTGAAAAAGTTTCACGCTTATGTTGAGTGAATGTAGAGAGTTATTAACATGAATGTAGAGAGTTATTAACATGAATGTTGAGTTTGTAGGTTCGGAATTCGGAGTATGGATGGGCTTGGGAGGTCATGCAGAGATTCTTGGGGAGAATATTCTAACTGTCCTAAGTCTATATGGTTAGCGAAAGTAGTGCAAAGTAAGGTCTATTGATAGCATAAGATCCATTCGGTTTTTAAATTTCTTTTCTCGTAGGCTTAATCCTTGTTTCCTTTACTTGAGGACAAGCAAAGATTGAAGTCTGGGGAATTTGATGTATTAACATTTTATTGGTTTTTATTATGGTTTTTTAGACGAGAAATATTGTTTTTAGTATGTATTTGGATCTCTTTGGAGCTGATTTGTGTTATTTAGTGTTTTTACAGGTATCGAGTTTGAATATGCGGAAAGATCACATTTGGGACGGATTTCAAGCATCAAAGAAAGTGTTTGTGAAGAGAAAAAATATCTAGATAAAAGGACAAGGATCAATCGATCCTTGTCTCAAGATCGCTCGATCCTTGTCCCAAGATCGATCAATCCCTGTTCCGAATTCGCAGACCGATTTTACAAAGAACCAAACCTAAATTCGTAACTAAAACCTAAACTCGTGTTTTGATTTTCAGAATGTTTTTTCTGAGTTTTGAGAGCAAGAGAGAGATTTGTAACCTAATGATAAGAATCATCTTCCGTAATTCGAATCTGAGAAGAATTTTGAATCTTTAGTCTTTATTTTTGATCGATACAATGATGTCTCTCTCTGATTTCATTTGTGTTTGTTCTCTGATAATGAGTGAGTAGTTTTCTTGTGGATTGAGGGTTCTCACATAGGGATTGCAAGAATTGTTGACATAAAATTGTTTGATTAGGGATTTAATTAGTTGGATCTTCATCTAGGATTGTCCGTAATCCTGCAATTAACTCGATCACTTAGTTTATGATCTTAGGTTTTTTAACGCTTGGAAAGTGTTTGATTAAATGTCTGAATGAATCCTAAATGAGCAAGTTATCTTAAACTAATGTAAGTTGATGTTTAAGTGAATTGTGAACATATTGAACCTGTTTAGAATGCATGATTAGAATCCAAGACTCAACGGAAGTTAGTCTCGAGGTTTCTCATACATAGGGAATTGGTACTACGGAAGTAGATCAATTCTATACTAGTGTTTGAGTTCAATACGGTTTAAAACTTGTTTCCTAGTCAATAATTCGAATCAAAAATGAAAATTTTCCCTGAGAATACCTAATGTCTAACTCTTCTTTGATTGATTTACAACCCTTAGTCATTTGTTTGCTTTCTTTTCTTTCTAAATTTTGATTATTGCATCTTTTACAAAACATCCTTTTCGCTTTAGCACGTGTTTGATCAGAAATTCTTCGTGCTACCTTTGGTCTATGTGGATTCGATCCCGAACTACTACATCGTACTTTCTGTGCATTTGGAGTGTTATCTCGGGTGAAAACCTGAGCTATCAACGCCATAGATGTTTAGCTAGAAGAGCTAGATTGAAATCATGTAAATCTTTGAATCCCAAGCCACCCACCTAGGGGGAAGTACAAAGTTTATCCCAAGTGATCCAGTGAAGGCAACTTCTATTATTTTGGAACTCCACCAGAAATTGAAGATAACACTGTTAAGCTTCTCAATGATTCCTTGAAGGAGGAGGATACACGGCATAGCATAAGTCGGAAAAGCTTGCGCCACCGATTTGATTAGAACCTCTTTTCCCCCTTTGGAAAGGAATTTTGAGGTCCAAATGTTGACCTTATTACTTAGTCTCTTTTGAATAAAGGCAAAGACTTTCTTCTTTGAGCCACAAATTTTTTCGGGGAGCCCCAAATACATCCTCATGCCCCCTTCTCTATTAATACCAATCATAGCTTTGATTTGTCTCTTGACATGGGTGTCCATCAGCTTTCCAAATAGAATAGAGGACTTCGAATGGTTTAACTTTTCACCTGATGTCATTCCGTATAATTAAATTATATTAACAACCTCTGCAATTTGCAAGTGGTCGGCTTTACGAAAGAACAAACTATCATCATCGAAACGAAGATGTGAAACCGAAGGACTCCCTCGGCCAACCAGTAGCCTCGTTAGACGACGTTCCACCTCTGCCCCGTTAACAAGGGAGACAAGGGCCTCTGTAAGGATTATAGGAAAGGGGGCAGTGGATCACCTTGTCTTAGCCCTCGAGATGTTTTTATACAACCTTTTTCCTCTGCATTGATTAGCACTTGAGAGGAAACGGATGAAATACATAACATCATCCACCTCACCCATTTTGGGTGGAAGCCGATTTTTAAAATCAAGGATTCTAGGAAACCCCACTCAATCAGATCATAGGCTTTAATCATCTTCGTCTTTATCGCCATAAACGAGGATTTACACATCAAACTTGTATGTAATGCGTGAAAATTCTCTTGGGCGAGTAGGATATTATCTGTGATTGGACGTCTCGCCATAAAAGCCGATTGGGTCTCTGTGATAAGATTTGGGAGTGATCTTTTTAGTCTTTTGCATAAAATCTTTGAAATGATCTTGTAACCTATATTACAAAGGCCAATTGGCCGAAATCCGGTCTGCGCCCGAGGCCTCTCAGTCTTCGTTGTATCTGGTACTTTTGCGATAATAAACCGGAGTGCTTTGCCAAAATTATTTGAATTCGAGGTGATGAAAATGTTCTGGAAATATTATGTAGCTACCCTTTCAATTCCTTTCGGGTTCTCCACCAAAATTCCATTTGTATCTTGTAGCCCGAGAATTCGGTTCCTGGCTCTTCGTTGCTTTGTAGTGGCGAAGAAGAAGGCAGGAGATTTGTCCCTTCTTTCAGCCATTGGGCTCTACTCTTCTGCCTGCAAAACAGGTCCTCCTCTCAAAAGGCTACTATCAATTGTCTTCTTAATGCTTCTATTTCTTTTGTTGTTGTATTGCTATCTGCTTGTGCAGAATCAATTTTAGCCTTTAGCTCCTCAATGCGAGAGGTCGCATTGGATTGGTTAGTTTTCTTCCAAAAGGAAATATGTCTTCTACAAGAGGTTATTTTACTATGGAAACCACGATTCTTACATGGGTCAAAATCGCTCCACCCACGCTTCATTATTTCATGAAAACCAGGTTTTCCATTCCATCTCTTGTCAAATTTAAATTCTCTCCTCGCGGTTTGTGATCTAGATTGGATTCGGGCGGCAACGGATATGTGATCAGAACCCCAAATTTTCAGGTACTCCATATTAGTGTGGGAAAAAGGTCATGTCATACTTCATTTCTGACTGCCCTGTGTAGCCGACATTTAACTTTTCCATTGCTATGTCTTCCTACCAAGGAGAGAAAACTACCTTTAAATGGAAAATCGATCATACCATAATTAGCAATCATGGTACGGAAGGGAATGAACGAGGATTCAGGTATGCGATTCCCACCACGCTTCTCATGATTTCCTAAGATTTCATTGAAATCTCCTATCATGAGCCAAACATCTAGTCGAGTAAGGGTAAACCGCTTTAGGCGTTTCAATACTTCCTCTCAGGACTTTACTACCAGATCTCCATAAGCATATAACTTTTGTGTCCTTCATTTTTTTATCTCAACATTAATAATACAATTATCCGTATAAATAATAGAAACTGAAGGTTCATTCATATAAAAAAGAGCTAGACCTCTTTTTCTACCTCTCGGTTCCAGGGTACAAACATGGTCATAGCAAAAATAAATTTGTATATTTTGCAAAAAAAACTATTGTTCTTAGTCTCCTATAGAAACAAAAACCTAAGCGAAAAACAACGATGCAATTCTTCTAGATGCTCTTTCGTCAAGTCGGCTCCCGCCCCTTGACAATTCAACGCGATAATATTCATTTTCCTTTATCTTCGATTTTGGGGCGGAATCTTAACCGCGATCTGGACGGTTGACTTTCTGGGGTTTGGTGTTGACCAGCTCTTCCTTATGCTGTGAGCGACTAGACATAGATGGGCTTTTACTTCCTCCTGGCCCTTTATTTTTTGATAAAGATCTTTTTGGGCCTAAAGATTTGGAGTTTGGCCCATCTGAGCCACCTCTACACATCGTTTTTAGTGATCACTTGTTAGGAAGCATATTCAACTTCTTCAGCGAAACTCCAACCAAAGGAGTCTTCTTCTTCTTTCGGCGAGAACCAGAGGTGAGGGCTACGAATAGGGAGACCACTGAGGCTAATCCCAGCGATGGCGACCATATTTTGAAACATCTCAGGTTGCTCTGCTTCAGCAGGATCCACCTCGAGGTCCACCTCCATTTCTGGTTCACCAAAATCTAATTCCGACGCTTCCAGTTGTTCTTCATCCAAGAGATCGTATTCGTCCCAATCCTCTTCCAGTATTGCATCAATTTGGGTATCCTCACCATTTAAATCATCATCAATCGAGAAATCTTCATCAAATCTACATTGTCATCAGGAACTCTCTGGTTTAGGTTAAGATCATCGATCTCCTCAGGTTGAGGGATCAGAACAATTCCATTCTCTTGTTCTTCGACAACAGTTGTTCTTCTCGAGACAAGAATCTGTTGATTGTCACCAGTAATAATCAGAATACCTTTCGTATCTTCTTCTTCTAAAGGCATCTCATACCAGCTTTTCTTCTTGTCATTAGCTTGAAACAAACTTCGGATTGTCCCAGACTTAGCTTTTAGGGGAATTGATGGTTTTGTAGGTATAGCTCCAAAGTCTAAGCTCTTCTTCGCTGAGGATCGGTTTTCAAATAAATCATCCTCTCCTGTCTTGTTTTTTTGCCTTCTCTTGTAATCCAATTTGCAGGTTTAGGATATAGGGACGAGTACGGGTCAACGGAGGAGAGACATAATGAGACTTGTTCCTAACCGAACCACTATCTCCATGAATCTGATAGTCCGAGATGGTTCTTTGTGAATCAAAAGAGCCATTTCGATCTTGGCCGATTCACAACGGTAAGTTCTTTCTTTCTTCAAGCTCTTTCCCTTGGTTTATCTCTCTAGTCTTACCATCCATAGGTTTTGCGATAACTGGTAGAAGCTTCACCATCATGTCTTGTTTTTCTGAATAGGTAAGGACCAACATGAGGGCCTGGAAGCTCTCGATAGCGACGGTGATCCTCGACTCTCTGTGGCTTTGTTTGGTAAGAGTATAATATCCTCCATACACTCTCCCTTGTCGGGTATTCCGGTTTTACCTGTTATGCGGTTTTTTCCTCTATGGATAGTCTCCGGGAAAGTAGCAGGGCGTTTATCACGCTTACTTTCAGGTCTCCCAGCATGGTAAGCCTCTTGGTGTCTATGTTTTGCTCTAGTAATGTGATTACCCGCATCTGTTTCCTCAAGGCTTTGTGTTGGCATATGTAGGTTCTTCCAAGATGACTCTCCTTCATTATGGGAAGCTTCTCTTGCTGCCTCTCTATCAACCCTTATTTCTTGCCTCTCAGTTCCGATAGGAGAGTACATGATCGTTCTTCATGGGATAATCTTTTGCAATTGAAGCACCAATTGTAGAGCTTTTCGTAAGTGAAGGAAATAGGGACCCCTTCACCACTAGGGAGTCTCACTCTTCTTTTGAATTGCAGAGGTAGATCTCATTGAGAGTAATCTGCATTTTAGAAGCTCTTGCGTCTATGTTCCCAACCGTACCAAGACAGCCTCCAATGATGTGTGATATCTCAACCTTCTAGAAATGAGTGGGAATGCCTCCAACTTTGATTGAGATGGTTATGGTGTTAGGAAGTCATTATTAATATGTGGTGCCCGTCTTTCCAAAGAGACACTCCAGTTATTGAAATGACAGGGTTGTTTACCCAGTACCTTCAACAAGTCTGCTTCTGAGTCAAAATCAAACTGAAAGCGAAAATTTCCAGGATTGATACATCTCACTCTACCTTCTACATCCCAGATTTGGGGCCTTGACATAAAATTAATTAGAGCCTCGGTGCTTCTGCCTTCTAGGTAGAACATTCTACCAACCAAACTCAAGTGGAACTGAGCTATAAGATCAACATTGTCCACCTGAGGTAAGTCAATGATATTGTCCTCATGGTGAGGAGAATTAGTTTGTTGATTCTCCATATCTGTTTGCTGCTAGAGAAAAGGCTTCTATTTTTCTGGTTTTGAGAAAAGTTGATGTTACTACTGCAGGTTACCTGTTACCTTGCATGCTGCGCAGAGAGTACAAGCATTTCTCCCTACTGGTCAAGATATATATTTTTAAAAACTATACCAACTAATCAGCATTCTCAAGGTTTCCCTATCACTTCAAGAAGTTAAGTGAAACACTCAACTCCGATGTCAGTATGAGAAATCAATGTTCCCTATTTTTCTAAGGTGTCATTGTATTTTTTATTGATTCTAACGCACACTTTTCTGAGAGATCAATCTTCCCTACTTTTCCAGGGTGCATTGTATTTTTTTTATTCATCCTCATGCACACTTTCTGGAGATTTGGAGTTGCCGACTTTTCTAGGGTGTCATTGTATTTTTTTTATTTCTCTCCCCCCCCCTTTTTTGAATAACACGAACATAAGAGGTATCAATACACCTAAGCTCTTGGTACTAACTTAATCTGCTGATTAGAAGTTTTAATGAAGAGGTGATAAGGAAGAGGGATTATAAAAACAATAAGCAACGATAGATGGTCCTAATATGCACACACAACATGCTACATAGTAAATCACCCTAGATTTTACAAATACCAAGTGTCTTTCTCAAATGACAAAAGTTGTTTAAATCTAAATGTTTGGTAAAAAAGTCAGCCAACTGTTTATCAGTAGTAACATGGTCAATGACAGCAAGTTTCTCCTCAACCAATTCCCAAACAAAGTGATGTCTAATGTCTACATGCATGGTTCTAGAATGTTGAACCGGATTCGTTGAAATATTAATTGTACTCAAATTATCGTAGTAAACTAAGAAGGAAGTTAATATCAATACCATAGTCATTCAACATTTGTTTCATCCATAAGAATTGGGTGCAATAGCTATACAAAGTAATGTACTATGCCTCAGCTGTTGACAGAGTTACAAAGTTCTACTTCTTACTGTGCCAAGCAATTAGATTGTTTTCTATGAAAAAACATCCACCAGATGTGCTTTTGCGATCATCTAAGCTACCTATCCGGTATGCGTCACAAAAATAGCAAGATTAGAGTTACTGTCTTTTGTGTAATAGATCCCAAAATCTAAAGTTCCTTTGACGTATTTAAGGATATGTTTCACAGATGCCATGTGAGATTCTCTTGGGCTTGCTTGATATCATGCGCAAACTCCTACACTTTAACACAAATCTGGTCTACAGAAGACTCCAAATCATTTCTCAATGCATCTTCTCATTTACCTTGACACCTTTCTCATCCCGAGATAGCTTAGTCGTTGTACTCATCGCAGTCCTATACTCTTTTGCAGTCTGCATCTCAAACCTTTTGATGAGATTTCTGGTATGTGCGACCTGGGAAAATTGATTCCCTCATTAAGTTGTCTAACTTGTAACCCAAGAATGTAATTTAGCTCTGCAACTAAGCTCATCTCAACTTCTTTAGTCATGGTGGAGACAAACTGATCAACTAAGGCTTGGTCTATTCCCCCCAAAAACTATATCTCTGATACCAAGCTCTAGGTGTTTGTTTCAACTCGTACAATGCCTTCTTTAGATGATAGACATGATAAGAATATGTAGGATCTTCAAACCATTTTATCTATGGACAAACTACTAGATGCGATGTAGAGTACTCATGCATAAAGATCAACTGAGACAAAGACTATATGAATTCGTAATCAAATACTAGAATCTTATGATAACATGATCTTTTTGAGAAGCTTAAAAACCTAAAAAATGAACTACTCATACATGGAGCACAAAAAAAGCAAGCAATCAATGAGAAAAACATCATTAAATAGATCAAGAGTAAAGATATCTTCTCTATAAACAAGTATGGAATGGATCTCTCCAAAGAAAACTTGAAAACTTGAAGAACAATGAAGATCTCTCAACGCTTTTGACGGCTCTGTCACTCTCTGTAAATTTCGTGTCTCTCTCAATCCTAAAGGCTAAAACAATTATTCGTAATATTAGGGCTTCGTAGGTCGTCCTTGGTAATGTCAGTTCTTGTGGAATCAAAATCGGTTAAACGAAGCGAAAGATATAAGGCAAAATCTGTCTCTAACAATGAAATTCCTATGTGACCGAAGTTTGCCAAAAATGGGCACTATGCCGATGGTGGCAACTCAATCATCCGGTCACAACTTCATCTTAATCGACTTGCTTCATCTCTGAGACAGACAAATATGTGTCCGCTTAAACGACTTTATCTTCTCGATCATAGCTCTAAATGCCTTCAAACCACTTGCATTTGAAAGCTAACTCTAAGTTTCAACTTATGACTAAATTTAAGCTCAATCCTATGAAGAGAAGACTTTCTTTCAAGGCGATCTTTCTGATGCTGAGAATCAAGTGTTTGAGCTTCCATCTTCTTGATTCATCAATGAAACTTACATGGTAATATGAATGAGGTCCAATTAGAATGTTTCTCTATAGTTTTTGATGATTTAACATGATTAGTCGGTTAAATCACAAATAAGAGAAAACTACCTCTAGAGATCGAAAGAACGTTAAAAACATGCAAATAAATAAGTAAAAATCCGAATGAAAACAGTAAAATAATACTGTTATCAACTCCCCCGGACTTAGCTTATTCCTTGTCCTCAAGAAAAGAAAATCCAAGAACGAAAAAGAAGTTTGAAAACGCGGAAACAAACTTTTATTGTCGGAAACATTGCTTCAGGGTCCTCGCGGTCATCTCCATACAGTAGAACCAACATATAGAGATAAGCTTCCATGTACTCCCCTTTTGCTTAGAAACCATCCCAATTCCAGCCAAAATCAAAAAAGAAAACGGCCTCTCTACCTATTAATTCTAAGGTGCGGTCTCATCAAGGGAATATCGATCTAAGAACAATTGACTCGTTAGTCAAAATTTTCCAGCCACATAGAACCTTTGTAAAGTCATATCCCTGTTATATTCTTATGCTTTAGAGGTTGATTTTTCCCTACTTTTCTAGGATATCATTTTTTTTTTTCTATCAAACCCCTTTGAGAATCAATTTTTCCCTACTTTTCTAGGGTATCATTTTATTTTTTCTATCAATATCTTTTTCTCTATTATTTTTTCTTTTCTTTTCTTTCTTTTCTAATTTAAGCACAAGTAAAATAAAGTCTTAATCATTCTATAGGGTTCAAAATTTTTAAGATATTTGTCCCTTTGCTCATTTCATCGAACCTTAAATTCATTCTATATGAAAGAAATATTATAAGAGACATTACTCACTAGGAATTAGTGTCTGGCCTGAAAGAGGAGTCTATCCAGAGTATACCAAACCCCAAGAGGAGAAATTAAATTCATTTATTGGTGGAATCAGCTTAGAAAATCTGAGTCCTAAAGAGACATGGTCGTCCTGGTAGGTAGATCCACTCAAAGGTTTCCGTTCAGAAAAATATGCAGTCAATAACTATTATAGGAATAACACGAAAGTTAGTACAAAAAAAAAAATCCAGCAACATAAAATAATAGATTCCAACATGTTTTGACTCAACTGCTAGATGTGAGGATAGTAGTGATGATCTCTCCAAAATGAGACCTGTAGTTGAGCTCTCTAGTCTCCTTAGCAGCTTCGTGCTTCACATTTATCATCCTCATAGCAATGAGAGCTTCATAGTTTTCTCTCCGAGGATTAACAACAAAAGGAGAGATGATAATGAAGAATTCATCCCTGAGTACTGAACTCTGCTCGGTCATGCTAAAGATACGCTGTAAAATAAGCCTATGCACATACCGAACTGTTGAGTGTCCAATATTGGCCTCCTTTGAATGCCCAAACCTAACTGTCTCATGAACAAGATCCCAAGCAGTGTAGGCTGTGTGATCCGAGCTAAAATTGGCTTCATCCAAACATTCCAAATGCAAAATCTCACATAACTCACAATAATCAAAGAGTAAGTAGTACCTCTTTATGAGAAAGTGAGAATCCATCTTGAGTCTTAGCTCGTTTTTCCTTGGGATATGAGAGCTCAACAATGCTAAGGAACTCCTTGGTGAGTTCCTCATAGACTGGAAAAGAAATCTCGAAAAAAGCTCTGAACTTCAAAGCTTCCACAAACCAGGTGATATCTCTAATCAATCCTAAGGCTTCAACTATTGGGAAGTGGATCTTCAATGGAGCTTGAACCTTTATAGTAGAAAGGGATGTCCCATAATCGAAACTTGGATCCATCATGGGTCCAACAACTCTTCTTCTTGGTTTCGGAGGTGCCAAAACCGTGAGCTTAAATCCCTTAGTTCTTGACTTTCTTTGTTTCTTTGATGGTGGAGACTTGGTCACATCATTGATGATTTGAGAAAACGGAAGGAAAATCATCTCTTCTCCTTGTGTCTATTCTCCATTCTCATCTGATTCATCACTTAAAGTATCTTCACTCTCACTAGCTATATCCTTTTCATGCTTCTTTGTGACCTTCTTTGAATTCTTCTTAGTAGTTGGTTTTAACTTCTTGGATTTTCGAGTTTTGAAGGATTTCTTGGTTCTTGAATCCTTAGAGCTCTTTCCTTTCGGATAGCTATTGTTTTTGATTTCCTCACAATCTCCTCATTGTCCATTGTTGAATATCCTACAAAATCAAAAGCTCAAAGAGACAATGAGTCTCTTGAAAAATTCAAAGAGAACCATATATGTTCTTGAGCAATTTGTAATAGCAAAGAAACATCTAAATGATATAAGAAACAAATCAAAAGCATCAAGCAAGCAAGAACTCAAATTTTTCAAAATTTCAAAGTCATTTTCGAATTCCATACACATAACCAAAAATCATCACAAAAAATTACAATTTTGTGGTCAAACGATGCAAAATAACAAGTACATATGATAGCTCAGGTTTTTGCCCGAGATAACACTGCAAGCGCACAGAAGTACGTTGTAGTGGTTCAGAATCGAATCTACAAAGAACAAAGGTAGCACGAAGAGTTTCAGATCAAATAGCAGGCTAAAGCAAAAAAGATGTCTTTTAAGAGATGCGAATAATCGAAATTCAGAAAGAAAAATAAGCAAGCAAGCAACAGCGGGGTTGTAAATCAATCAAAAAAGAGTTGGGCATTGGGTATTCTCAGGGAAACAATTCATTGAAGACTCGAATTATTGACTAGGGAACATGTTTTAAACCGTTTTGAACTCAAACATCATTATAGAATTGATCTACTTCTGTAGTATCAATTCCTTATGTATTAGAAACCTTGAGACTAACTTCCGTTAACTCTCAGATTCTAATCATGCATTCTAAACAAACACTTTCTAGGCGTTAAACAACCTAAGATCAGAAACTAAGTGATCATTTTAATTTCATGCATTACGAACAATCCTAGATGAAGATCCAATTGATTAAATCCCTAATCATACAACTCTATGTCAACAAATCATGAATCTCTATGTGAGAACCCTAAACCCAACGAATTAACTACTCACTCATGATCAGAGAATCAACACAATTCAAATCAAAGAGAGACATCATTGTTTTAATCAATAAACAAAGAGTAAGGTTCAGAATTCTTCTCGGATTCGAAGTACGGAAGATGATTCTTCTCCTTAGGTTACAAATCTCTCTTTTTGCTCGCAAAAACTCAGAAAAATAACATTCCGATACAAGAAACACGAGCTTAGGTTTTAATAATGAGATCCGGTTCAAGATAAGTTCGATTTGGTTCTTCGTAAAATTGATACGCTAAACGGGACAGGGATCGATCGATCTTGAGACAAGGATCGATCGATCCTTGTCCATTTGATTAGATTTTTTCAGCCTTCAAGAAAACTTCCTTTCATGCTTAAAATCCATCCAAAATGCAATCTTTTCGCACATCCACACCCGATTCCTGTAAAAACACTAAAGAACACAAATCCGCGCCAAAAAGATCCGAATACATACTAAAAACCATAAACCTCAAATCCCCCAGACTTGAATCTTTTCTTGTCCTCAAGTAAAGAAAACGAAGATTAAGCCTACGGGAAAAGAAAGTTTGAAAACCAAATGGATCTTATGCTATCAGAAAACCTTACTCTGCACTACTTTCGCTAACCATATAGACTCAGAACAGTTAGAACATTCTCTCCAAGAATCACTGCATAACCTCCCAAGCCCATCCATACTCTAAAATCTGAACCTGCAAACTCAACTTCCATGTTAATAACTCTCTACATTCATTCAAGATAGGCGTGAAACATTTTCACCAAAGAACTTTTAATCAGGAAATCATGTCAGGTATTCAAGGCTTTTAGTGGTGTGGGTTAGAGTGTTTCGGGTATCAAAAACTGCGTCAGGATGCAAGAAATTATGCAAAATCGCAGGAGAGAAAGAGAATATTGATATCCATGTCCCCTAACTACCCAAGTACAAACGACCAATCAAAATTAAACCGAATATGTGCAAACTTCAGGTGAATCCAATTAACAATATAATATGCAAATGCTAATTTCTAAACCAGATTTAAAGAAATAAAATTAAATTTTCGTTTTTTTTTATTTTGAAAAAAAATCTGGTAGAAATTAGCATATCAATGACATTTTTAGATTCATCACCCGTACAGCATGAAGAAATACAACATATCCATCTAAACCACCAAAACACCCAACA
>OVAN01003328.1:0-29542 GCA_900406275.1 Anastatica hierochuntica
TCCAAAATAGCACCTACAAATGCAAGAAAGATGGATGCAAAAAATGCAATAATAACATAATCTAGACTCTAGACTCTAAATGATGCATTCTAAAGCTAATATGCTTATTTACAACCTAATAATGAATGAAAACTAAGCTAAAACNAATATGTGTGAAATTGTATGTAGATCAGCAAGCACATTTTGGTTGGTTTTTGAGGCTACAATAATGGTCTGATCAAACTTAGATTTAGTGGAGTGGGAATGAAATGAAGCCTCGTTTGAGGAGACACATACAACTCACCTCCCGAGTTATGGACTCGCTCGATCTGATGTCGATGAGTTTCCAAATCTCCTTCTTATTGTTTTAGCCTTGCTACTAGAGCTCATTGACATTTTTACTAGTTTTTGATCCTACTGACCGAGAGTCCCAACACATATACAATTTCGACCATTCCGTCATGGATTCATTGTTAGAAAAACAATATGGGATGGTCCTAACAGCTGAAGGCTTTGTAACGCCCGCGTCCCACAATCCTTATCAAAAAATCGGGGAAACCTACTGGATCAAGCTAAGTGAGAATCAAGTGATTCATCAAGAAAAGATTAGTTGATTTAAGAGAAAATCAGCTAAGGTAAACATAAATGCGTGAGCTACTTAGCGGAGACTAGGTATAGCTAAGAGAACTTGGTTTCTCGTGACCGGAAATTGATGTGTTAGTATTTTAGTGGTTTTTATCACATGTTTTACTCGAGATTTATGGTTTTTAGTATGTATTCAGATCTTTTTGGCGCGGGTTTTTGTTCTTTAGTATTTTTACAGGAATCGAGTGTGGATGTGCGAAAAGAATGCATTTTGGATCGATTTCAAGCATCGACGAAAGTTTTCTTGAAGGCTAGAAAATATCCAATCAGATGGACAAGGATCTATCGAACTTTGTCTCAATATCGATCGATCACTGTCCCGTTTCTCAGACCGATTTTATGAAGAACCAAACCGAACTTATTTTGAACCGGATCTAATTATTAAAACCTATGCTCATGTTTCCTGTTTCATTATGCTATTTTCTGAGTTTTGAGAGCAAGATAGAGCTTTGTAACTTAAGGAGAAAAATCATCTTTCATACTTCGAATCTGAGAAGAATTCCGAACCATATTCTTTGTTTATTGATTAATACAATGATGTCTCTCTCTAATATGAATTGTGTTGATTATTTGAAAATGAGTGAGTAGTTTGCTTGTTGGGCTTAGGGTTCTCTAATAGAGATTCATGATTTGTTGAGATAGAATTGTATGATTAGGGATTTAATCAATTGGATCTTCACTTAGGATTGTTTGTAATGCATGAAATTAAACTAATCACTTAGTTTCTGATCTTAGGTTGTTTAACGCCTGGAAAGTGTTCGATTAAATGCCTGAAAGAATCCTAAATGAGCAATTTATCTTAAGCCAATGGAAGTTGATGTTTAAGTGAATTGTGAACATATCAAACCTGGTTAGAATGCATGATTAGAAATCGAGAGTCAACGGAAGTTAGTATCGAGGTTTCTAATAGATAGGGAACTGATACTACGAAAGTAGATCAATTCTATATTAGTATTTGAGTTCAAAACGGTTTAAAACTTGTTTCCTAATCTATAATTTGAATCAACAATGAATTGTTTACCTGAGAATACACAATGTCCAACTCTTCTATGATTGATTTACAACTCGTATTCGTTTGTTTGCTTACTTTGCTTTCTGAGTTTCGATTATTGCATCTCTTACAAAACATACTTTTCGCTTTAGCCCGCTGTTTAATCTGAAATTCTACGTGCTACCTTTGGTCTCTGTGGATTCGATCCCAAACCACTACAACGTACTTCTTTGCGCTTGCAGTGTTATTTCGGACGAAAACCTGAGCTATCAAGTTTTCCGTGACCGAAAAGCCAAGCAATCTGGTCGAATCCGAACAGCGATGGTCGTGTTCAGATAAAAACTGTCAATTCCGGACAGGATTAGATTGGCAGTTAATAGTTCCCAAAAAATTATTAGAGCAATAGCTCCTGAAAAATTACTAGAGCAGTTATGCTCATGAACATATAAAGGGGCAATTATGAGTGGTTATGGATTGTTATGGGAAGGAAATAACCACCAAGTCTCGCTTAAAAATTAAATGGTCAGTTATTCTAGAAAACGACACGTTGGGGAAGACATTCCGAAAGAGGAATCATATAACAACACTCAGGAATTTGAATAGGGGAATTCGAGGAAGACATGTTTGGAAATGAAAGAATACATGTTTGGAAAGGAAGATTCGAAAAAAATCGTGAGAGAGCTCTCGGTAGTTGATATGACGAAGAAAGGGAGAGAACCGACTAAGAAAAGGGTAAGGATTCACGTCCTGAGGAGGATCCGAATGAAGAACTAAGAGTAGTCATGTTTGGATGACGGATCCGAAAAAAGAAACCACACAATAAACGAACAAAAACATCTGAGAATAGAGAATCCCTGGGAAGAAGACAAAGATCAATGGAGATACATGTTCGAATTGTTGATTCGAAGGGGAAATATGGAGATGAATTGACAGAAATGTTCATGGATTTAGGATACACTATCAGATGAAGATTTGATAGAGGAAAGCTGTTTGGGAAGAGAGAATTCATGCTCGGAAAGTGGGATACATATTCGGGACTGAAGGAAAGGAAAAAACTATCGTGGATCATGTTCGGATGGTCTTATCATAAGGAGAAAAACACAAAAGATGGATGATTCACGTTCGGAAAAGAGAACTGAAGGGGATTTGGAAATAGATAATGATATCTGGAAACACATGAAGAGAATCTGAATGGGAAGACACAACCAATCAGGATATTAAGATACAGATGGTCAGGTCAGAACAAGAAGGATAGAGTTTTCTCAGAGAAATGATCAAGGGCTATGTTCTAATGGAGATTCATGAGAAACATACAAATAACGGTCGAGTAAAAATGCTACACGGGTCTTCCTGATAGAGATTCTGAAAGAATTGGACCGAGTGAGAAGTTCTGAACGATGGTGGTATCTGACAATGTTCTGGTACTTGTCCAAGCTTGATGAGATTTTTTGGGTAGTCGTTCTAGAAGGAATCGCACTTAACGATTGATTGAGCCAAGGGATAAAGGTGAATTTGTGAATTCACTAATGATCTGCAATTGCTGGAGAATGACTGACGGTTTGCAGAAACAATTGTAAGAAAGGGTTGATTCTCGGAAATGGCCGGAGGACTAAGTGGTAGATGGCTCGGATGAAGAATCAAGGATCCGAGCCATCTTCTTCTTGTTACTTGGTCATGTGGGGATAGTTAGTTGATTGACTGAGTAACAAGGGGAGATGGTATTCAAGTGATCTGGTCCGGATAAGGAAACGGTTGTCCGTGAACAGGAGAATATAGTTCGATAGTCGGGTTAAATTGGTGTAAAGTAATGCAAGACCTAAAGTAGACAATATATCGGCAAATGACTAAGGTATAATCGACTAAGATATGATTTTAGTATGTCGATCCATAATGTTTAGTCCTATACATGTATTGATGGTTAAGTTGTTTTAAATTAGGGAAAAGTTGAGTAAATAACTAGTTTAGACAATTTAGTTCGGGAACCCCAATGAAGGAATTCATATAAGAAACGAGGAGATTTAGAGGTTCGGTTGCGGCTTGACCGGAACGTTGAATCTTTCAAGCGTAGTAAAGAAGTTAAGGTCATAGTGTGATGTGGGGTCAAGTTTTACCAAAATTAAAACCTAGTTGTAAGTGTACAACATCTGCAACAATACTTAGGGATTAAATCCACATGGACTAGTTATTCACACTTAGAACTTATGTGATTTCAGACTAAGCTAAGAACAAGAAATGCATGGGCGTTTTCATGGTTTTTTTTATGGTTTTATGAATGCAAATGAACCTACTCTACATGCCAATATACAAGAGATAGATCAATGATATGATATGCATCAAACAACAGAGAGTTAAAGTAAACAAGCAGGAATTAAAACTCGACTATGTGCATAATGTTTCGGTATATAACACAACCGCTAAGATAAATGCTTTCCACTTTTGAGGTGCGGGATCCTATATTAAAATCACAAGGAACAACGCCTTTTGGACGGCGTTGTAGAGGCTAAATACGCATTAAATTGATCAAGGATGATTGTTCACGATTTTAAGTAGATCTACTTTTGTTGCCTACTTTGAAAGGCTCATCAAATACTAGTTCCAAAATTATTTAAAGCTTTTGGAATGCATACTACTTTAGATCTACTCACTAACTAGCTTAGGAAGCAAATAGTATTACAGTTCAAGCAGAGATGATACCGTTATTGACAAAACCTAGTCGTTTAGTAATCCTGTTCAAGTAAACTCATTGACTCCATGTAATCTACTGTCTAACATGCAAACTAATAGTGCAAGGACATATAAATACGAAATCAATCATGGCAACAAGTATTCATATCAAATCAAAGGGAGAAAGGATAGATAAAAACCGAATGATGAATTATGAATGTATTTAGATGAGATGGAACCTTTGGAGGCTAACAAGGGGCACGATCCCAAAGGGTGTCATCCCTGTCTCCTTAGGCACTTATTCAATCTGAAACCTAAATAACTCTCCTCGAAATAAAAGCTAAAAAAAACTTTTAATATTACAACTTCACTATTAGGTCAAATGAGTAAAATCGACCTTAAGGCCTCCAAATGTCGGGCTTCGTGAAAAGGGACCTTGAGTTGAGTTATTGGGATTTATAAGGCTTTGGAATAGAGTCACTTTAGTCTGGAGATTGTCTAGCTCAAAATCCAAATGGTCTTCCTTTTGTTTTGGCCTTTTTATGCACCCTTCATATGCGAAAATTTGGATTAGTCTTCAGTAATATTAGTTTAGCTCTGTTTCCACTTATTTAAATGATGTGAAACCACCTATATATGATGTGATACTTCTTATGCTTGGAAATTGCCCGGAATCAGACTTTGATCCATTTAGCACCACAATACTCCATAATACATTTATTGACCTAAAATAACTTGAAGTACCACAAATAGAGCACAACTACTTCTAATCATTGAGAATTGCTTCAAAATACCAAATAAAATACTAAACTCCTAAGAAAAAGTTGTAAAGTAATTGTGTTATCAACTCTTTGGACTTAGCTTCTAGCTCGTCCTCGAGCTAGGAAAACAAAGAACAGAGAAGACCTTTGAAAACTTAGAAACTTTATGTACCAATTGGAAACTTAGACTGTTGTGATCCACTAACACAAGAGTCGACATTAGATAGAACCTTGAGTAATCACGACAAGTCTAGCAACATCCTCGATTAAGCCTCAATCAACAAGAAGGATCCAATATCTCTGTCACCACTCCCTAAAATCTACAGTGTGCGGTCTCTTCGAGGGAGTATCGATCAAAGAATATATGGACTCAACTCAAACGAAATCATAAAGAATTTCAACCCACAATCGATTCCTTTCCTCTTCTTTATTCACTTTTGAATGGTTTTTAGAGGCTGATTTCTCCTTACTTTTCTAGAGTATCATTTTATTTGTTATATCAGTCTCTACAGTCGATTTTGTCCTACTTTTCTAGGGTATCATTTTATCTTTTCTATTGATCTCTATATTCTATTCTTTTGTAAGCACATTCGAATTTTATTGGTTCCGAAATTCATAATATGGATAAGCACTTTGCTGAAAATTTTTATTAATAAAGGAAGAGGATGACCAATTTTTGAGTGGCTAAAGATTACCCGAATATCTAGTGATAAGGTGCCTCGGTTAGCTGATCCACATGCGCTTTTCCGATTAGTAAACCTGCAGTCAATCTCTGACACTATGGACACTAGTCATTAATCACGTGGTTAGTTTAAAGCGAATCTCGTTTTCGGATTTTTTTTGACTCAATAAAAAAGTTTTGTTTTGAAAATTTTTGAAAACGACTCAAAAAGAAAGAAGATGTGTCAAAAACAAAGAAAAAGAAGCATTAGTAACAAGAAGAATCCCCCGGACTTAACTGTAAAGTCAAGTGATAAAAATACTGAAAACTAATGTAAAAGGTAAAGAATAAGAGTTACTAAGTTGCTGGTCGAAATTATGGAGATATGGATTGCCATTTCTGATGTTTCAATAAACCAAAACGAAGTTCAATGGTCTGTTTTTGTAATCCCAGAAGACTGCTCCAACCAAACTGAAAACTTACTACAAAATAGAAAATTTGGTATGTAAGAATGAAGTATAAAGGCTGGAGATCATACTAATATTGTTGTGGCCAAGTTTGGTCTCATTGAAAAGCTCGGTTTGACTCATCTAGATGAGAAACTGGGCTGGTGCGATTCTAACCGTTACAAGGCTTGTTTTTCTTGAGAAATACCTTCTTCATATACTACTAAGTAGTAAATTGTCAATTTAACATATTGGTTCGCTTGGCGGATCTCGTTTTCGACTTGGCCAAGTTTTCTTCGGTTGTTGGCCAATCTGGCGCTTTAAAATGAAGTATAAGCGCTTCTAAATATTTTTGGACTTTTCTTCATAAAATTCCCACGTTGTTTAGGCAATTTAAGCAGTAGGACTTGGTTCAACTTCTGGATAAGGGTTCTAAAGAACCTGAATTCGTCGGTTTTGTATCCCACGTTTTCTTAAAGTATTTGGTAATATTCAGCTGGTGTGGAAGTTGGTTTGGCTTAAATTACTCTTAACGTGCTCCGGATGTGGTCTTAGTCCTTTTGAACGCATTTTTTAGCCCTTGAATGTAAGTGAAGAACAGCGATGCCTTGATCTTATCATTTGTGGCTTCAAAATACTCTTCATTCTTATCACAATACTCCTTGGCATGAATTGAAATTGAAGTTCCTTGTTGGAGTTCCTTTATTGTCCAAATTCCCAATACTTTTGCTCCATAAGCTCGCCTTTTTTGTTTTAAGGTCTTTAAGGAGGTTTTGAAAGCTTGAAATGTCCTATAGATTCTGCGTGAGGTGTTGGAAAAAACTTTGTTGATTTTGTGCTTGGCAAAGTTGAAAAATTGCTCGGTATAGGCTACAAGTTTGTATCTTTGTGTTCTTGAGGTTTCAGCCTTCAAAATCACTATTAAATGGCGCATATATGCTGAATTGAAGTGATTACCTTGAATAATTTGAGCTTCTACATGATCCGGCCAAGAAAATGTGAAAACGCACGTTTGAAACTGTTTTTCTCGGCCATATACTCGTCCGGATAGGTAATGGGTTGGTCGAGTTGGATAAATGTGTGTTCAGATAGGGGAAAGGCTTGGGAATGGTGTGACCAGGAGGCGGAGGTCGTATGACCGGGTTTGGACGAGGGAAAGGTCGCGATCGATGATGGAGGTTAAAAGCCACAGACGGTTGGAGCAAGAAAAGGAGAGGCGGTCGGTCGTGGCATGTCTGTGGGCCGGTGCTGGAGATAAGTGAGGTTGGGAGGAATTGTTCCTGGGATCGGGTGGCAGAGTTCTCAAGACCAGTTTTTTCCACCAGAAGAGAGGCGGCTGGTCGTGGAGATTTTTGTGAGGCGCGACTGTTTGGAGCCATGACCGGGTGGCATAGCTGCTGGGACCGGTTTTCGACACCAGATCATTCGCGGCCGATGCTAGGAATTATTGCCTTGTGTGGTTTGAGACACATAAGTCCTAGCACTGGTCGAAGCCTTCTTTTTGGTGAAACCCCGGTATTGTGATTCCATGACCCAGTGAGAAGCTCGAACATCCCGAACATGTCCAGATTATTTTTCTCCATTTTTCTTCATTTCCAAAGTAAGTTCCTACGGAAAAAAAATTATTAAAACATTAAAATCATTCATTAAAAACTTAAAGCACCAAAACTAAACACATTATTCCTAAAATCAAAGTATAAAAGTCAAAATCAAATGAATATGAAGAAATAAAATGTATGGGTTGTCTCCCATAAAGTGCTTATTTATAGTCAATTAGCTCAACTTCTGGTTGTTTTCAGACATGAGGATGCCTTAATGAAGGGTTTAATCTTCATCCTCTTGTTGTAGATTCTTGAGATGAAATCTCATCCTCTTCTTATGCTTCTCCCTCCAAGGAAACTCTTCGAATTGGTTGAGGACACCGAATTTTCGTTGGCGGATATCCATGAGGTGTTATCTTGTAGAAAAGGTCCTTGTACGTATGAGTGAAGTGTATTCTTCCATTTGGCCAATCCATAACAGCTCCTCAGTTGCAAGAAAGCTTCTTCCAAGTATCAAGCTTAATGAATGCTTTGTCGATACTTCAACTACCTGAAAGTCAGTGGGCACAAGATCATTATTAATTTTAAAATAAATTCCATGCAGTGCTCCTAAAGGTCTTTTTATCGATCCATATTCGAAGATGATGCACATTTCTGAAAGCCTTAGGGTTGTAAAACTAAGTCATTCTACAATGTGTGCTGGCGTGAGATTCACTCCAGCTCCAGAATCGCATATAGCATTCTCAAACACTTTTTTGTTGATTGAACACTTAATAATGAAGGGCCCTGGATCCTCCAATGTATGGAGTGTGATAAGACGCCTGCTAGAGTCCTTGATCTTATTAAACAACACTTCTATGTGGTACAAGTGTTGTGTATTGTTTTCAAAACAATCCCTGGGCTCCCGTTAAGTAGCCCATGCTCTATCAAATGTCATAACTATTGGTTGCTCTCGAGTTATCTTGAAAAATTTCTTCCATTTATCCCTTGAAATAGAAGAACTTGCTTCTCTTGTTCCCAAGTAGACATTGTCGTTTTTGTGCTAAAAATGAGGCCTAATTTTCGGTTCAGTTGCTAGGATCCTTGTTATCCATTTAAAGGGCTTGCGTGGTTCCACTCCTTGGAGCGATCTTTGATTCTCCAATGGATAGAAATCAAAAGCTAGGACCTCTCCTTCAAGTCATTAGGCTTAGTGATGAAATTGGTGGAGTTTTCTTCATTCTCCATTAGTTTCTTCTCGATATATTTGAGATGAGAGCTTAGGAGATCAAGATTAATCTTGATGTCATGAATCTCAAGGGTTTCGTGGTATATTCTTCCCATGTTTTCCTTTGCATCTTATTGGTCATCTTCTATCCTTGTGTTAGTTTCATTGACACTAGAAATCAACTTTTCCAGATTGTCCTCTAGCTGCTTGATCTTCTCATTCAGCTCGTCTTTGAACCTTTTGATTCTAAGATTTAAAATCCTAAAATCCGCAGAGCAATACCTTTGCTTAGTTTCCACGACTTCAACCAAAGACTTAAGTCTTTTGTCCATAGCTTTTACGTTTTGGCTTTCTTCAAGGCGATTTTCATCGTCTTCTTGGGTTTCTTCAGGTTTTTGCGGGAAACAGGTGTTGAGTAGCCATTGGGCAACCTCTTCTATGTGATTTAGATGCATTTCTAAACCTTGAACTGTGAGTCCAAGTTTCTCAATCCTCTCTTCAAGGATAAAATTATGGTTATCTATGGTTGTATAGATTTTTTGCTCCATGTCGCTTTGAATCTCAAGAAGTTGCTCTGTCAAGTCCTCGATCTTGAACTCAAGAGATTTTAAGGGCGTGTAAGGACTTAGGGAATGAGATAAGGGTCGTGATACATTTGACCTTGGAGTGCCAAGTCGTGGAAGATATTATAATTGCTTATGGGGAAGAAAACTTTGGAGATTTCGGATCAGGGATCTCCTTTCATTGTTGTGAAGTGCAGATCTTCTTTGGTTGGTTTCGTTTGAGTGTTCGAGCGGTATAGAATCGAGATTTCAGCCTCCTTGAGTGAATTTATGGCTTGTACTTTGCCTCCAATCATGCTGTCTTAGGGGTTGATCTTCCAGTTCAGCATAGTCTCTCTCTAGCTGATAGGAATGAGGGTAGTATTGAGTATCTTCCATGAATTCGATTGAATGAGGATTAGTGTTGTAAGATCCTCCAAAATTTTTGTCCATGGCTTTAGAGAGGGTTAGGGTTTCAAAGTTTTGGCTCTGGTTTCTTTTATTTTTCCTATAAAACATAAGAGAAACATATAAATAAGTTAGTATAATGAAAAAATATTCCATAATTAAAAGGTAACTCCAAAGTATTATTATCTACAAAGAAAAAAATCAGGAAATTGTTAGTAAATTAATTTAAATCCAAAATGTTAATATCCTAAAATAATTAAAAGAAGTTAGAAGAAAAAACAAACAGAAAGTTTTACAAAGAAAACCGAATATCCTAGATAAAAATCAAAATTTTACAATAAAGAAAAGAAAATTTTTCCTAGACTTAATCCTAGATCGAAATCCTAAGATAAACAATTCTAGTCCATGGAAACGGTGCCAAAAACTTGATGTCGGTCAAGTTTTACCCCAATTAAAACCTAGCTGCAAGTCTACAGCATCCGCAATAATACTTAGGGGTCGAATCAGAGGGACTAGTTATTCACACTTAGAACTTATATGATTTCGGACTAAGCTAAGAAAAAAATATGCAAGGGTGTTGTCATATTTTTATTTTGTTCTTATGGTTTTATGAACCTACGTAACATGCCAATATACAAGGGATATATCAATGATATGATATACATCAAACAATAGAGAGTTAAAGTAAACAAGCAAGAATTAAAACTCGACTAGGGACATAATGCTTCGGCCTATAACACAATCACTAATGTAAATCCTATCCACTTTCGAGGTTCGGGATTCTATATCTAAATCACCAAGGGACAACATCTTTTGGACGATTTTGTAGAGATTAAACACGCATTAAATCGATCAAGGATGATTGTTCACGATTCTAAGTAGATCCACTTCCGTTGTCTACTTAAAAAGGATCATAAAATACTAGTTCCTGCAGTATGTCAAGCTTTTTGAATGCATACTACTTTAGATCTACCCGCTAACTGGCCTAGGATGCAAATAACATTACAATTCAAGCAGGGATGATAACTTTATTTAAAAACCCACTAGTTTAGTAATCCTCTTCAAGTAAACTCATTGACTCCTTGTAATCTACTGTCTAACATGAAAACTAATAGATAGAAGACATGTAAACATGAAATCAATCATGGTAGCAAGCATTCATATCAAATCAAAGGTAGAAGGATAGATAAAAACAAATGATGAATGAATGATGAATGTATTGAGATGAGATGGATCCTATGGAGGCTAACAAGGGGCACAACCCCAAGGGAGTCGTCCATACCTTCTCAGGAACTTGTTCAATCTAAAACCTAAACAAATCTCCCCAAAATAAAAGCTAAACAACTATTTATAGTACAACTTCACTACTAGGTCAAATGAGTAAAAGTGGGCCTTAAGACCTCTAAATGATGGGTTTCATGTAAAGGGGCTTTGAGTTTAGTCCTTGGGATTTAAAAGGCTTGTAATAGAGTCATTTTATTCTGGATAATTTCTGGTTCGAAACCCAAATAGTCTTCCTTTTGTTTTGGCTTTTCTCTGCACCATTCATTTGTTTTGGCCCAGTCTTCAGTATAATTAGTGTAATTCTTTATCCACTCCTCCAAATGATGTGAAACCACCTTGATATCAAACCTAACTTAAATATCTAGCTCCTGTCCAAGTTTCATTAAAATCCATTAAGGTCAAGGCCTTCATCTTGGACAATACTTCTGAGGATCGGAAACTGTCCAAAAATAAACTTGATCTATTTAGCTCCACAATGCTCCATAATACATTGATTGACCTGAAATGACTTGAAATGATACAAATAGAGTAAAAATACTTCAAATAATTGACAATCTCATAAAAACTCCAAGAAAACATACTAAAATCTGAAGGAAAAGTGGTAAAATAATGGTGTTATCAGATACATAACTTCCATCTTCGTATTCATCTCTCCAAATCTCTTGTTGAGATCAGCTTTGGTTTCACTTTTCCCATCAAGTTATATCTTGAGAATTCCATGATTCTCTTCTTCATTACAAGAGCCAATTTGTTGTTGAGGCTTTTGGTAGTAGCCTTGCTTCGCTTGAAACCCTTGTTGTTTAGTCTTTGGGGGGGGTAGACTTCATCTTGTGGGTTCTCCACATTGTTTCTTCTATAGGACAACTTGTTTTATAAGGTTTTTATCCTTGGTTGAAAGGTTTTTTATAGTACCCTCCTTAGATGTAGCTTACTTTTTCTTGCAATTTAATCCCTTTTCCTCCTTCACATTTGGCTTCAACAAAATGAACTCCTCTCTTTGTGTGGAGTAACATCTTGTCCGTTTTATCATTGATCTCTTTAATCTCATCATCATTAGAGATTTTGCTTCTCATCGTTCTATCATAATCCTCTCCATCACAATTGTCTCTTTGCGCCAAATTCTCAATGAGTTTCTCTCCTTGTTCGGTGAAAAAACTAGAAAAAATTTCCATTGAAGCGGAGTTCAAAGCTAAACGGAATTTCTCATGGATACCTCCATGGAAGAGTTGAAGCAGGTTACCTTTTGTGATACCGTGATAGGCCAACTCCTAATTTATCCATTGAAACGATCCCAAGCTTCATATAGTGACTTTACTCCTCCTTGTTTGAAAGTAGAAATTTGAACTTTATCTTCGCCATTATTTGTGGCGAGAAGAACTTAGCCAAGAATCTCTTTTTGCATCCATCCCATGTTGTGATCGAAGATAACACAAAACTCTTCTCCCATTGTGATGCTTTTTCACCCAAATAAAATTGAAGCAAAGTTAAATTTATCACATCCTCCACTATACCGTTGATCTTCACCATTCCACACAACCTTTCCAAGTTATCTAAATTCTCAAGAGGGTTCTCCAAAGTAGACCAAAGAAATGATCATTTTGCACCAAATTAATCAATCTAGAATTGATTTCGAAGTTTTTTTTTGCGGATATGTGGAGGCCTTAACCCTAATCTTTCACCATTAGTAAACGGTTCTTCACACTCTCCAATTCGAGATTCTCCTCTTGATGGATGAATTGGAGAGTTTGCGTGGTTTTCATTACCACCAACCGCTCCTTGTGGTAGAGGGTGCGGTTGTTCTCCTTGTTGCTTCCCTAATTTTTCTTGAGGATTACCTTCTTCCATGCCTTGATTCATCCGTAATCTTTGTAGATGGGTTGTCTTTCTCTAGCTCTTCTTTGTCTTGAGTTCTCCCTTTTGATGTGAGTAGGATCAATATCAAGAAGCCTTGTATTTAGTTCACTTCGAGATCCTTTTATCATGTACCTACACAAAGCAAAGAAAATCAACAAAAGAGAGTTAGATCGTGGATAAAAATAATAAAAAGTAAAACCTAGTCCTTTGATTCTTAGAAATCCCTTTGAAGTTTCTAGCCAATATCCTAATTACTAGTGCAATGGCGCCAAACTTAATAGATCGGTTTTAAAACCTATCAAAACAAGTTTAAATTTATAAACCTAGAGTCAAAACCTAACTAGACCGCAAGAGAACGATGTTCGGTTGTAGTATTTAAGGTTATCGTCCAAGGAATTAAAGGCGGCAAGCTAGACGCTACACAAGAGAGAATTCACTAAAAACCTTACTCTAGGGAATTCAAACCAAGTTGTGGAATCACAATTCTCAACTCAATGCAACATGAAAATAAGAAAGCATATTGAAATTTTCATAATTACAGACTTAAATAAAGCAAGCAATAAGTAAACGCAAGAAAGATGAAAAATTTGACTCTTAAACTTAATAAAAGACGGATCTTGAGATATAGTAATCGGTTCGGGCTTAATCTAGAACTGTAATGAACTAAATCAAGGCTTTATTATATAGTTAAAACTATTTCTAGGCCATGGGTCCCCTCATTATTGATTAACCCACTCTCGTGACGAAGAACTATTCACCCATGCACATTACAAGCCTTTGTAGCCATTTAACACCTATGCACATCTACTCTCGTGAACCAAAATGAAAAACATAGACTTTGTTCTCGCAAGCATTTCATCGAACACTTTATAGGCGTCAATGAGCAAGCAATATTCATTTAAAGAAAGAAACAAAATCTTGTAGGAATCTATGCCAAAACCTAGTCTATTATCTATTAAAATGCTAGATCTAACCCTGGCCTACTACATCTCAAGATCTAAAGGAATCTACTCACTAAGATTCATGAAAAATCCAAAGACAAAGTTTGGGTCTTTGAGCTTTCATTATCTTAGATCTAAATACTAAAAGAAGTAGAAAAGATAAGAGAAACGAAGCTTAAGATCCAAAGGTTTTCAAGGTTTGATCTTGTGTAGGTCTAAAAACCTTTAAAAGTGATTATAAGAGATGAAAGATTGCAAAAGATATCAAAGATGTTCAAAGATATGTTCTTCGTGGCTTAAGGAGATTATTTACACAAATGGAGGTGTGAAACTGTTACCTAGAAGCTCATAAGGTCGAGTGCAACGAGCTATTGGCCTTATGTAGCTCACTATCGAGCAGCATGGTCAATAGTGACTAGCATTAGGCAGCCGCTCTGTCATGTTTGTTGCTATCGACCTTATGCATGCCACTATTGACCTGGCTGGTCGATAGCAGCAAGCATAAGTTTTCTTTTGCCTCCTCTTTGCTCCTATGCTAGTTTCTTTGCTCCAACCTTCTCCACATGCATTTAACTCTTTTTTCTTCTTGATTTTTGACCTTGATTCCATCTAGAATCCATCCATTAGGTCTTTCACTGAGCTTCTCCAAAGGTGTACCTACAAATACAACATGATATATGCAAATGCAAGAAAATCCTAAAATAAACTCAATTCCTAAAATGCATGAATTCTAATGACTAAATGCATTATTCACAACCTAAATGTGGTAAAAGCATGACCAACTAGAACCTAAAAATGCATGAAAATATATACACATCACCATATCACTAGTTTGATGGTAGCTCAGGTATTGATAGTTCGCTCTTCCCAAGTCCCATCGGTTGAGGTCAGGTGAGTTACCTCGGTTTCCTCTGTGGTTGATTGAGGAATCTCTTTTTCGACATTCATAGATATGGATCTAGAGGTTTTGAGTTCCATTTTGCAAAATTGGACTTCTTATTATGTCTTGGGGTAGGGATTATTTACAGTTTTAGAAGACACTAAAATATGGTTGATAAAAGCTACACTTGAAATTTGTATGTGGATCGTGAAATAATTGAGATGCGCTAGATTTCCGATTCATTACGTAGATAAGAAATAAAGACGAAAGTAAATTTGTATTAATTATCATATCAACTAATACAAAAAATATTGAATGAAGAATAAGAGCTTACAAAGATTATGTAATAGTAAAAATGTTTCAGAAAAAGATCCCCCATACTATGGTCTTCCCAATCCCTTAAATAGCCCTCAGCTTGACATTAACTGCCTCTACAATATCGAGGATCCCGAGCTCCGACTTAAACATGAAGACTCCATAGAATGTGATTGGCACGTTCTGGTTAAATCAGTCAAGCCGCAGTTCTCCTTTGACCTCTAATCGTCATTTAGTTCGCGCCGCAAAGCAGTTGGGCCTCAGTCTTGATTCACCATTCATTTTAGGTTTGGGCTGACTATTAGTGTAGAGGTATTACTTAGGAATTATTCAATAATGGGTCTCTTAGATCGGATTCGGTTCATACCGAATCTTGACTAGCAGTAATCCAAATGAGAAAGCGTAATTATCACAAAGTTATATTCATGGGTGATAAGCAAGATTTGTACCATCATCTACAACGATGGCAAACTTCAGCATCAAGAGACCATTGAAGCTTATGTGGACTGCTTCCATACTTGTAAGATATTAAGCATCTCTCGCAGCAAACCTTATCACTTCATTTATATACATGTGAAGAGAGTGGAGAAGCATTCACCTAACGTCCTAGCAAAGGAAGCAAAGGAAGCAAGGAGATCAAATGCAAATTACAAGATCTCATGGAACTATGCCCATTGACATCATCGAATTTCCTTTTTAACTTAAGTCCTTGTTTACTTGTTTTTGTTATCAACCACACATTAATTAAAATTCTCCAAAACTGGATAACCAATTCGGAGGATCAGAGTTTACATAAACACAATCATGGAAAAAAATACGGGAACCGCGGGCCAGGCTATCTGCTTGGGTGTTCAGCACGCGCGGGATGAGTGATAGCTTGAAACCTGGTGAATTTCCTTAGGATTTGGAACTCCTGGATCAACGTATATAGTGCTGGTCAACCATCAGGGTTTTGGGTAAGATTGATGACTTATGCGCAATCTTTCTAAACGGTCTGGCAGTCTATTCCGTGATTCTGTAGCTCCGACATCGCCCATATATAGTAAAGCTTCCATCTCAGAATGTAGTGGTGAAAGACTTCGGCGCTGAAATTTCGCCCCCACTAAGATTACCTTATTATCTCTATCTTTACAGATCCAACCAAGTCCCAAAGTAGGGTATGATTGTTTCCAGGAACCATTTACCTGGAAAAATAAGCCACCAGTAAAAGTCTCTTCCACAGGTATCGTTTCCTCTCCAGAGGCGACAAAGAGTTGCGCTTCTTTCCAAGCTAAACAATCAGTCTCTGCATTCTTGAAGATGCCTTCTGCGTCCAAATGTAACCCTTGGAAAACATTCTAATTTCTTGCTTTTCATATTAACCATAGTATACATGGGAAGAGATCATATATATCCTTATCTTGATTCCTCAAGGGGGTTCTCCAAAAAATATAGTCCATGTTTGTGTAAACTGAGACTGACGGTAAAACCCCCAACATATCCGGATCCTTGCAGAAATTCCAAATCTGACTAACAGACTCACACTCAAAAAAGATATGAATAATTGTTTCCTCAGCAGAGTTACAACGCTTACATGTTGTTTCACACCGTACTCCCTTGTGAGCTAGTTCTGTAGTTACCGCCAAACTCCCTGTAATAATTTGCCAAACAAAGTGTTGAATTTTTATTGGGCATTTTAGTTTCCAAATAAACGCCTTTAAAGCCTTCAGACCTGGGCCCCATCCATTATTATTTATCCGGCGTATCTCCAAAGAGTTGAGTAATTTATATGCCGATTTAACCGTGTACGGACCCGATCTGGTATAGTTCTATATTAAACCATCGTATGTAATGGTGCGGCTGGGACGAATGCCTCGACTCAATTCTATATCCTCCTGATTAAAATATTCTTGTAGTAATGGCAAATGCCGATCTCTCGTCACTGGATTTATCAATTGATAAACTTGTAGTCTTAAATACCAAGCCCTACCCGGACCTCTTGCCGGACGTGGAATAGTATCCGGTATCCATGGGTCATGCCAGACTGATGTGTTAATTCTTGAGCCAATACGATTTCGAACTCCTTGTCGAAGCAAAGCCTGGGTTGAAAAGATACTCTTCCAGTCAAAAGAGGGTGAATATAGTTTTTAGCATTTAACGGGTGAACCTTCCTAAAATATCGCCCTCGTAGAACCCGAGCAACCAGTGAGTTCGGAAACTGAACAAGTCTCCATAGTTGTTTGGCCAATAAGGCCGTGTTAAAATCTTCTAGAAATTTTAAGCCTAAACCTCCACTCCCTTTTGGAATATATAATTTGTCTCATGCAAACCAATGGAGACCGCGTTTACATCCATTGGAACTCCACCAGAATTTAGAAATCGCACTGGTTAACTTTGATGTTAACACTTGGGGGAGCTTGAAACATGACATGACATAATTGGATAGCACAAGAGCGACTGATTTGAACAGGATCTCTTTGCTCCCTTTTGAAAGAAACTTAAATGATCATCCATTAACTCTGTCGCCAAGTCGCTCTCTGACATAGTTAAAAATCTGGCTCTTTGACCCGCCTAAACTTTCAGGGAAACCAAGATATGTGCCCATACCACCTTCCTTTGTAATACCTAACATCTTTTTCATCAGCCCCTTTGTTTGTTCCGATAAATTCTTCCCGAACATCACCGAAGATTTATCAAAATTTATTACTTGCCATGAAGCAGTGCCATAATTTCTCAAGACATCCAAAACCGCTTGACAATGAGAACTTTCTGCCTTACAGAAGAAGAGGTTGTCATCAGCAAAAAGAAGATGTGATATGGCTGGACTATGATGGGCTATCTGGACTCCCGTTATAGCCCTCTCACGTTCCTTCCGTTTTATATTCGTAATCAAAACTTATGTACAAATGATAAAAAGATATGGTGATAAAGAATCACCTTGTCTCAAAACTATTTGTGGAACTATGTTCCCGATGAGTCATCCACTGAAAAGTACTTTATATGAAACCATCCGAACACACCACATTAACCAAGAGATCCAAACTTGTACAAAACCTAGTCTCTGCAAAGCTGCCTCTAGAAAAGGCCATTCGATCCGATCATAAGCTTTACTCATATTTGTCTTGATGGCCATGAACTCAGATCGACACTTGTGATTAGTTTGCAGACCATGAAACATTTCTTGAGCAATCAAAATATTATCCGTAATCAACCTTCCAGAATCAAAGGCCGATTTTGTCTCTGAGATGACACTAGGTAGAATATTTTTTAACTGCAAGCACAATATCTTAGATATAATTTTGTTAGCCATATTACATAAACTGATTGGCCTTAGCTCTAACATTCTCTTAGGTTGTTCAGTCTTAGGTATCAAGCAAATATTAGTCACATTCAAAGAGCGTCAAACTTTCCAGTTCTAAAGTAATCACGAACCAACCTGACTATATCCTCCTTCATCTTACCCCAATACCGTTGGTTAAACAAAACTGTCACCCCATCAGGTCACGGCGCCTTTTCAAGATTCATAGCAAAATGCGCGGATCTGACTTCCATCTCCGTGATTTCCTTAGTCAAAGATTGGTTCATGGTATCTGAAATAACCGATTCGACACTCTCAAGGACCTGTAAAAAATCACTCGTCCCCGTCGGTTTGAATAAATCATTAAAGTAGTCAACTGTTATGCCTTCCATCGCTTCCGACGATTCTTCCCAAGCCCCACTTAAATTAAATAATCTCGAGATTCGGTTCCTCGCCTTTCTTTGTTTGGTTGTGGCAAGAAAAAATTTTGTATTTCTGTCACCCTCTTTTAGCAATAGATTTCTGCTCTTTTGTTTCCAGTAAATTTCCTCATCCCTATAAGCTTCTTGAAGCTTCCTTTTAATATCCACAATGATATTCGGAGATACAGAGTCATCATTTTGAGTCTCCTCCAGCTTAATCTTCAGTGAGTCAATCCTCTCCTTACCCGATGGAACATTATTCTTTCGCCACCAGGAGATTGAATTCCGACAATTCTGAATTTTGTCCATAAACGTTGGAATCCTAAAGTTCCTTGTACGTTGCCATCCACTCATAATAGCCTCTGCAAGGCCTTCCTTCCCTATCCATCTCTTATCAAACCTAAAATTCTTGTAGTATCTTTCCGCCTTGTAATTTGATTTTAATAATATTGGCCTATGGTCGAATCCTATTCTGGCTACATATTCCACCTTTGAATGACCAAAAAAATTATGACTATCTTCATTACCAACCGCTCTATCCAATTTACATCGAACGTTTTGATTATTTCGCGTTCCTTTCCACGATAATTGGTCACCTGCACATGGAAACTCTGTCATACCACAATGTCTCAGCATCTGGTTAAAAAGGATAAAGGATGACGCAGGCCTCATTTTACCCCATTTTCTCATGATTCCCAGTTAATTCATTAAGATCCCTATTATCAACCAAGCATCCGATCTATTTGCCCCTATGTCCATTAGTTTGTCCTAAACCAAATACCAATTGGCGGCTACAGGGTCGTCGTAGACAAAAGAAATTGAGACCTTAAATCCATAAACTGACGCATTTACATCAATATATAATGCGATTACTAGAAAACAAAACATCGAGTTTTATTTCATTATTATAAAAGAGAGCAAGTCCACCACTTAAACCAATAGGATCCACAATGTACATATTATTAAAACATAACTCAACTTGAAATTTTTTAAATTAAAAGAAGATTGCTTTGTCTCTGATAAGAAAACAACATCAGGCTTAAATTTATTCCAAAGATCTCTCAAAGGGTCAGTTGTCAAGTCTCCTCCTAGACCTTGACAATACCAGCTCATAATCTTCATGGACGTGTCGGTGGGTTCAGAGGAGCCACCATTTCTTTCTTGGATGTCATGGGAAGCATCACGCCCTTCATACCTCCCTTAGCCTCACCACCCAGAATCTTAGTTCCTGCAACGTGAGATAACGATGTTTTAGAAACCTATGAAGCCTTTACAACTCTACCCTTAGTATCCCTACGTTTGTGCGGCGAAACTAGTAACATCATATTCATCTTCCTAAAACTCATGCCTTTTAGTTTCCCCGGACTTTTACTACAACTATGAAGAGTATATTTTCTACTGTCCAGCTTAATAGCAAGTAAACCGGACGCAATTCCATCAATATTCGATTGTGAATTAGTCCCATAAACTATCATACCTTCAGTACCAGTTTGAGGTAACGATATAGTACCAACCGCAGCAACCAACCCATTGTCTGAGCCATTCTCGACCTCATCAGCATGATGCTCAGTGTCATGTTCGTTGGACCAAGACTCTTCTTCCAATCTCTGTTCCAAGCCATCCAGATCATCATCCACCGCTACCAAGTTAACATCTTCATCATCTGCTCCCAAGGTATCATCATTAATCATCTCTCCCTCCTCAAGTAGAAGGTAATCATCATCTAACAAGTTCTCATCCAAAGCTGCCTTTAAACTCAAATTTGCCATTGAACACCCATCGTTCCCATCAATAGCCACCTCTACTACCTTTCCTTTATCAAGTTTGGAAGGTTCAGAAGATTGTTTTACCACCTCTCCTTTCTCTTGGTCGTGACCTGTACTTGAAGAATACAGAGGTTTCGGCCATGTTGTTGGCCTACGATTGAACCCGTAAGATGTGCTGCCATCCTTAACCCGATTATTTGTAGTATTAGTCTGATAGTTCCCCGTTTTATAACCATGTGGATCCCTTGGATGAACCATCCGATGAGTGCCACTGTTATCATCTCTCCTTACCACCACCTCTGCATATGCCTCTCTGTTTCCACGTGGAGCAGCTATAATATCCTTGCGTTTCTCATTTCTACCAAGTGTATCTCAATCCATGCTATCACGCATCTCCATATCCAAAGCTCGTTTGACCGGTAACTGCCGCATACCATCACGAGCTGCTCCATCTCGCAGAGAGTAACCTCCAGAGGAAACTAAAGCAGTTTGTTCCTGTGGATGCCGAGTTACAATCAACTTCGGGCACACGGAAACATCATGAGTAGCTAGTGACAATGCTCACAGAGCCCGATGAGCTTATCATATTTGATACCTACTATAATATCATCGTCATGATCAAACAGTACCACCATCGAGAAGATAATTGGTTTGAAACCATCCACCGTCACAAAGACACTTCCAGGCTCCTCATCATAGTCTTTGACTTCCCCAAGAGCTTTACCAACATCACGGATTGTCGCTTCCTCCCACAAATACATTGGAATATCAACCACTTTGACCCAAAAGGATATGGCCGATGGATACGAGTACAACACCACCGGCTCCCATCTTACAAAAGAGATCATCCATCCATCGAAATGGTACGGTCCATAGCTTAAGACATCTAGGAGATCCCTCTGATTGAGGAAAGTGAAGTGAAACTTCCCATTCCCTAATTCTCTTCCTTCCACTTTTCCTTCAAGCTTTCAGATTTTTGGAAGGTTTGCAATTAAGCTCTCCATTCTCTGAATCTCAGGATTCATAAGCCTTCCTATTAGTGTCAAAGAAAACTGTTTCACCCTCTGAGCTATACCAGCTGCTGAGAGTCGTACTGACTCGGTCCGGACCACAGTTTTGCCATTTGTAGCAACCATTTGAGCCATGATTTTACTTCGCAAAGCTTCCAGAAGCAGCTTAACCACAGAAAAAGAAACGGACCTTAGTAAGCCAACATAGGTCGAACCGTAGAGCAGAGACTCAATTAGGTGCTTCACCCACAAAACCAGAGAGAAAAGATAAAGATTTTGATAGTTAAAGACCTGTTCTCCTCCGGAATATATATCAGTGCGTTGATGCTCAACCAGATCAAAGGTGAATCGAATCCAGTAAATGAAAAATCAAAACCAGTAATATGAAATCTCGTGATTTGATACAGAGTAAAGAGCCCCCGATCTCCTTGTGATTACCCCCTCCCAATCTGTTGTGCCAACTTGCCATATACATGGTCATCAGTAGAAGGAACAGATCCGTGAAACTCGCCCTATCTTTTTCCAGATTCGTTTTCTTTCCATAACTAAAAACCCAGGAAATACAATACCAAATCTCCTCCCATTGCTCTGATTCACCGATCTCTCCCTGGATCGGGATTGATTCACCTTCCCAAATCCTCCGCAAATCCTTAGGAAGAAAATCCTCTCTAACTCGAAACTCCCTGACACAAAGATAACTTCGAAACACCCCTAGAAAACAATCACTCCCACCCGTCGTCGTCTCTTGGACGCCGGTTTCATCCGCCATAACTTCGAAACACCCCTAGAAAACAATCACTCCCATCCGTCGTCGTCTCTTGGACGCCGGTTTCATCCGCCGTCATCATCGGCGTGAAAGTTATAAACACGTCGCCGTTACAAACAAGTCGCCGTCGCCGGTTTACATAATTATATAATTTAATGTTTCTAAAAAAATTTTTTGAAAATTAAGTCATCCTTGTTTACTTATTCTATTAAAACTTTGCAAACATTTGCTTCTTTAATGAAAATATGTGCATACCAAAAAAAATAGAAAATTATCACGTTATCAATTTAGTAAACATATAAAATAGTTCGAGTTATATTTTCTTTCTAAAATTTTCTAAAGCATAATAAACAAAAGTAACTGAAATTCAAATTTAATTTTGATAGAAAACTAAATATCTTATATATTAAGTGAGGAGAAGGAGAGAGAAAATAAGTGTGAAATAGCTTATTTGTCGATCAAAGAGTAAATTAAGGAACATATAACCAATCAAAACATTTTAACTAATATTAATTTTTAAAATCAATGTAAAATCTCTACAAATATTAACTTTTAAAGATAAATACAAGATATTTCTTATTAAATTTAATTCCAGCTTAAACATAAATTTTAAATATTTTAGATATTCTAATAAAAATTTAAACTATTTGTGGATATCGAAATCCATTTAAAAGTTAAAAAAAGATAATAATAAAATATTTGGATATTTATAATTTAATAATGTAAACATTTTTAAATAAAAATTTGATAATCCGAAAATTTTAAATTTTATGTTAAAGTTATCCAATATGTATTAAATATAAATTTTATGTATTAGTAAGTCGGATCCACGTATATGTACCAAAACATACAAGTACTTGGATTAAGATTAAAATTTGCAAGATTTGAGATTTCTCTATAAACATGACTGGTTTTATAGTATAATATTTATATTTATATATTTAGATATTAGATTTTTAAACTCGATCGATAAATGTTACAAGATAAATTGTTTAACTAAAAAGATACGCGGTTTGGTTAATCTCCAAATAAAAAAATTAAAATATCAATTGGTAAAATTACATAAAGGTCAAAGTCTCCCAAAAATAAAAGAATATGATGGAAAAACAAAATGGAATAAAATACCGTGCAATAATATGATTAAAATAGTTATTGTAAGTGTAATTAGTGTGGTTTTTTTACTTGAACCTATTTTAATCACTTGGCACGGATCAAAATCTAGTTTTATATTAATGCATAAGCAATTAGTATTTTCATATTTATCTTTCATCAAATTGGCTTTGATTCATCACTATAGTGCAACTAAAGAAAAAAAAGATCAATCTCAAAATAAGATAGCATTAAACCACTAAAATTAGAATTAAAAAAATAAGACACAAAATCACATTAAAATATGATCAATAGATAACAAATTTATTATTTATAAGTGAAAGTTAACTAAATTCATATAGTAAATTTAGAAATTTAAAATTATTGCATTGCTAAACTTTGATATAGAAGAAAAAGGCCCAAATAAGACCGATAGTCAAATTTTAAATCTAATACGTATTGCATATCAATAAATTAATGCAGAGTATAAATAGAGCAAAGATCCATGCATAGCGACTTTGGTGAAAACCAAACTTGTGATTTGTGAGCACCTCTCTCTATAAGAATGCCACCTCATCACACAAAAATTGACAAGTGTTCACCCTATTTTTTTTTTTTCAACCACACATTAATTAGAACGCTACTCCTTGGTTGGTAACCCAACTCGGAGGCTTAGTGTCTACAAATGTTAAATCAGAAAATAAAATCCGAGCACTTCGAACTAAACAATTTGCCTGCAAATTCTTCGTGCGCGGGATACCAGAAAAAGTAAAATCTTGAAAATCTGGAAAGTGTTCACCCTATTTATTAAGCAATATTTGAAATTTTTATTTTTGTAGTTTTGGTTTAATTATAAATAATTAATTGTTTAATGATAAGTTAATAAAAAGTGTAACTATTAGTTAATTATCATGAGAGTATATTTTCGTTATTTGATTATTTGAATTCACAATTTTTTTTTCTTAGTAAAAATCAAAGTTCGCTAATTTTTGCTGGAAATCGACAATGAAAGCGGAAAATAGTTCATTTAGTCTATGCTAAGATGGATTCATCCATCGGTAATTGTATTTTTGTGTTGCCCCAAAAATGATGATGCTCAGTTTAGGTAAAATTTAGCTTTCATGCATTTTTTATCCATGTTTTAAAGTAGTTTTTTAAAGAGTTTATGCAAAAAAAACCTCTCTATTGTAACTCTTTTTGTATATTTCAAAATTGCAAGTGGTATTTATAATGCAATATAACCCTTCATTTCGTTATTTAATTTCTTAGATTTCTTGTAATTGTCAATTGAAATCAAAGTTTCAATTTGGAATTGAGTTTAATTGCTACTATATTTTGATATTAGGATTATCAGTTGCTGATTTGAAATATAAGAAGGCTATATTACGACTTTGAGTACCATTAGTAGGTTGATATGTAATTTCAGCATGTGGAGGCTAAAATAGGAAAAAAGTTATGATGGAGGAGTTTAATTTCAAAAAACTTATTATTTTATGTGAAGTTAAAATATATACACTTTTTCCTTTTATTTAACGTGTGGTTTAAACATGTGCGAGGACCCGAGAAATGATTAAAATTATTATGCATAACATAAGATCCTTAAGAATGCTACGTTGAATAATTTCATCATCTACCATAATTGTCTTCTCAAATAAAAAGAGCAAATGTAATATTTATATATATATATATATATATATATTTATGAAAGCTTTTTTCTTCCACACAATAAGAAGTATAATTCTCCTATGTCGCTCTTTAATTTTCAACAAATATTTTTTATTTTGGATATTATTTTCGTTGACGTGTTAATCTATGGATAGTCTAACTTATGGGTGAATATATATTTTTATTTGTTCCTATCGGTGCACAAAAAAAAAAATTGTTCCTATTGATGTTTGAAATTTTCTGTTAAAGTATCAATTATGAAAATTACTAAAAGATCAAGTGTCTATAAAATAAAATACTATAAACGTAAGAAAGATGCACGTATAAAACTTGTCCTGAAAACTGTAGAACTCTTGTGTAGACGTTTTTACTTTTTTTCTTCTTCTTATTGTCTCTAACGAGTTTAATGACTTCTCTTCCAACAATAAATATCAAATTTTTAGTTCTATGTCTTTCATGTTACTCTAACCTATGATTGATAGTCTTGGTAATTTGATTAATCATTTTTTCCGAAAATCATTAAGATTACTGTTATACCTCTCAGTATTTGTGGTGAAGCAACCGGTTTGCTCGGTTCTTGTAAACACATTTTATTTACTCCTTAGTCAATTTCTTGGGTTCATTCCACTGCAGATTTGGGTCTTTTCATGTCAATTAATTTAATCGCCATAAGCCCCCATTGAGGTGTTAGGAAGATTATTTGGTCAGAGCTAGGAAGTTTGGGAAGAACCCAGAGAAGAAGTAAAATGAATGACGTTTTTTAGATCAAAATAGCTGCAAATATCCTAGGAAAAGTTCAACGAATGGTTATTAAACAAACTGCAAAATTATATGATTCAAAATACATATACTTACTCCAAATTACATATAACATTAGAAGAGTATATACTTCCCCCCCCCCCCTAAAAGAAAGATGTTTTGTTGTTTGCAACCATAAGATATAAATTTAACATCTCATTTATGAAATTATATATTGATCGCCCCTTACAGAGAATGTATTTAGTCTTAGAAAGTTTTAAAATGATTCTATATCTACTCTTACTTGCAGATGTATAGTGCTTATACAGAGCTAAGATTGTGATGTGAAAAAGACATTTTGAGACGTGGGACTGGATGGAGGTCAACGAATGAGATTGTCGGTAAGAAAAATGCATCTCGAGGTAAGAGGAACACATGAACAATAAAAACAACAAAATTTATCTCTTATCTTTGTCCTTGATGTTTTCACCCTCAGAAAGAGTTCCACGAGAATAAAGGCATTGCAGATGCCTATCAAGTACGAGAACAACACAAATTGGGATAAAAGTTTCAAAATTGCACCGTAAAATCTTCTTTTCTTTCACAAAATCTTATCTCTCGGTTAGTGTCTTGTTCTTTATGGGTAAAATAATTTGCTGATGTCTTTTTACATTATAACAAGAAACAAAGTCAAAGATAATTGCTCATGGTTTAAGGTGGAACTGATATCGTGGATGATCGCTCATGGTTTAAAGGGATTGATATTGTGGATTATCAAACAACACTTAATCCATTATGGTTAATACTTAAGTTTTAACTACAAAATAGTAAAACACACAAATTATTAGGAAAAGATGGAGGATAAGGGGTGATTGCACTGATTGGTAACCTTACGGTAGTGGTAACGATTACATCACATGAATAGTTATTAATCAAACCAATGATTTGATAAAATTGTTAAGCAAAAGAAGTACAACTAAAACATGGTAGCGTAACAAAAAAACATTACCATGTCACCTAATAATAATATTGCATATCACATTTGAAGCCAAAACTCAGTTTTCCTTCCTAGCTCTAAATTTGTTTTTGTTATAAATTTTTTTAACAAAGTAATGTTACACACTGCATATACATCCTTCAAATATAAGGGGAAAAAAATTGAAGAATCGAGTTAGACAAATACTTTTGTTTTCTAAAGTATAGGTTGTCGCTGTTTTATCTTGAATTTATCAGTTACTAAAACATTCTTTAGTATATTTGCGTAACTACCATACTTATTGAATTTATATTGAGTTTATAGTAAACTTTTTAAACTCGTAACACAAAAATTATTTTTCCCTAAAATTTAATTAAAAATGAATTTGAATAAAAATTTATAAAAAAAAATATAAACCTATTATAAAATATGTATAAACATATTCACGCATATGTGCAGATCTTGGTCTAGTTGACCTATACTGCAAATATCTCCATTTTAAATCTATAATTTAAATTCAAAATTGATCTATAATATAAAAATCTCCCTTTTAAGTTTATAATTTAAACTCAACATCGACCTATAATTTTTTTTATCGTCTGAATTATTACTATTGCTATTACAAATTTTTGAGAGACAACTACAAAGACAATTCTTCATCGGAAAAATATATCGTTCCATCCGCTGCATCATATCACCAAGACAAACAGTCCTCACTTGCACCACGCTGAAGATTTCCTATAAACTTGTCTTTATTAATCTGCAATTAAATTGCGCATTTCCGGAGAATCGATACCCTGATTTTCTGGTGTAGAAACATTAATTAACTCTTGATCCACTAGACCAAAGGGACTTCCACTATTCTATAATTTAAGGGCAAAAAGGATTGATAATATTCGATAAGACAAAATATCCTTTGGCGTTAAAGCCACTAGTGAAAACCAAATTCAAAATTGACCTATAATGTAAACTAGGTGATCGGCCCGCACCCTGTGCGGGCTAGAACGAAATCTCAGTTGTATGGCATTATACGTTGTGTCATGCTTAGGTTTGAAGGTTTACATGATCATTTATGTTAGTGTAATTTCGGTTGATGTTATGATATCATTTTACATGATTATTTATGTATGTTGTGTGATTTCCGTTGATGTTATGATATCATTTTACATGATTATTTATATATGTTGTGTATTTTCGGTTGATGTCATGAACTCAATTTAAATGGGTATTCGTTTTACATTGCAAATATAACAACATAGACCACAAAAGAAATTCGAAACGTTTAACATTATTAAGAAAACGATTACAAAGTTTAGAATACTAAAGCATAACTATTGAATACTAAGAAAGGGAATAATCACCTCTTCATAAAAAATAGTCGAATATTAAGAAAGGGAAGAATCACCTATTGAGTAAAAATACTCATAAAGTCTCACCAAATCCTTTTCACAACTTTTCTAATAAAAAATTGTTAAGTTTTGAATAACACTGGATTTGATGCAAGTTTTACAAATGGTTGATTGAATAACATGGGATTATAAGTACTTTTGAGTGACTAAGATTCAATAACATAGGATTTGGGAAGATGTTTTAAAATCCATACGTCAATAACAGAGGATTTTCAAAACACTATAAAATCTTGTATCTAATACATCCTCCTTAATTTGATTTATGGGCCTAATAATAAGCATTTTGCAGTTAATTGCTTCGGTAATTACCTGATCGTAAAATAGAAAATTCGATTTACATATGTCTTTGTGGGTGTACAACCTTTGTTTTGTGTTTTATTAACATATTTTCACATTGTCAAATTATTTTTTTCTTTATAAATGCATCATTAAAATATATAAAACATAATACTGATAGATAGGTTAAACATAAGACAAAGTTGAAGTTTCGGTTTATAAACTAACAAAAAAAACAAACCAAAAAAAAAATCTAAACCAAGATAATCCAAAAGTGGTTAAACAAAAGAAACATTTCCAGATGATNTGCATCATTAAAATATATAAAACATAATATTGATAGATAGGTTAAACATAAGACAAAGTTGAAGTTTCGGTTTATAAACTAACAAAAAAAACAAACCAAAAAAAAAATCTAAACCAAGATAATCCAAAAGTGGTTAAACAAAAGAAACATTTCCAGATGATTATTCAGTAATCATCATCATCAACAGATTTTGTGGAGGGTAATCAACACTTTCTTCGCTCACGTATCCTTTCTCTTCCTCGTCGAGTATTCTCTTGTTTGGCTTCCAAACTTCGGAAACATTTGATTCACGTAAGCGTCCTCGTCCGAATCAATGTCTTCTTTCTCTGACCCACTTTTTTCATTCGAACACTTGTCATCTTCATTTTGGGAAGCACCTTCTTCCTCGTCGATTTTCTCTATCTTTTTCTCTTTTTCTTCTGCGATTGAAATCAGAGTTTGCTTTGACTCAATCTTTTTTTCTTTTTTCTCATCAATCATAATCAAATTTTCCTAAGAACCAGCGAGTTTGGAGATTGCATCGTTCACAAGATCTATCAAACCAATTAAAAGATTGTCAACGAAACCATTTCTTAGTCAAATGCAACATTATAAAAATATAGGGCTATAACTAAACAATTTGTTAGCCAAATGCAAATTTGTCGGGTTAAATTCATACGGACCAATCATCGTGATTTGAAACATATCATTATATTGTTTATTCTGTAATATATGAACCACTT